>JANHJO010001782.1:141312-158183 GCA_032468235.1 Pseudoxyrhopus heterurus | reverse complement strand
AACCAGCCCGCGACTGGCGAATGAGCGGGGCGGGGACTGAGCTCCAGCGGAGGCCCGTCCCTCGTTCAACCCGCCTCGCCAGTGCCGAGGAGCCAGTCTGGAGACGCGCTTGGTGGTGGTGGTGGTGGTGTGCTGGTTGTAGAAAGAGCCCGGCAGCGCGCGAGCGAGCGAGCGAGGGAGTGCGAGCAAAGAAAGGAACGCGGCGCGGCGCGGCGGGGATTTCCAGACTGGGCTCGAGGGCGGGAGAGGAAGTGCCGGGGGGGCGGGGGAAAAAAAGAACCAGCCGGGGCAGCGCACCAGGGACTTTCCAGCCGGGGCAAGGCAAAGACTACGTTTGGCTGAACTGCTGCAAGGACAGCAGTGATCGGTAGTGGTGGCGGCCGCGGTTCTTTTGCCCCCCCTCCCCTTCTTTTCCTCAGGCGCAGAGTAAGTAGTAGAGGAAGAACCGGAGAAGGTTGGCCGGCCGTTGCTCGCCTCCAGGCAGAGGCGGAATCCGGAGCTGGTGGGGAGGAGGGAGCGTTTCCCAAAGCCGAGGCAGAGCGGGTCGGTCTCCTCCTTTCCTGCTGCCTGGCTAAGTCAGGGGCGGCGTAGGGGCTGGAGGGGAAAGCCGTCGTGTGCATGTGGAAGCGGAGGACGCAACGGCCGGAGGTCCCCCTTTGGAAGAGCCCACGGGGGGCAGCTGCTCGAACCGTGGACCTGCTGTGGGGAAGGGGCTGGCGCCGCGGCCGAGAAGGTCCCCGCTGCTAGTCTGAGGGAAAGGCGGGAGAGGTCCGCCGCTGCTCAGTTAAAGCGCGTGTCTCGAGTGGTGGGAGCTCGCCTAGAACTGGGTAGGGGCTGCATCTTCCCGCTTCCTCGAGCTGTTGCTTCTCTCTCTTGCCTCTTTTTTTTTTTTCCAATTAAGGCAGCCGCCCGGAAAGAAGGCTGCTGTTTTGGGGACTATGCGGGGAGTCTGTTGGTGGTGCTGCTGCTGCTGCTGCTGCTGCCGCCGCCCGGAGGCATTCGCATTCAGCCTCCATGCGCCTCAGAACTGCCTCTCCGAGGTAGATTCGTTCTGCTGCTCTTGCTGCTGCTGCTGCTGCTGCTGCTGCCGCCGCCGCCAAGAATCACTACTGGCTGCTTTGCTCGCACATTCATCACCCTTCAAGCTGTTGCTGCTATTGTTGCTCCTCTCCCTCCTCCTCCTCCCTCCTGCTCCTCCTCCCTCCACTGTATCGCTTTGGAAGAAGAGAGAGGTGGTGTGCCTGGCTGCTTTAAGAGACGCGGTGTGCCTTTTTTTTCTCTTTCTTTTCTCTCCTTTCTTGAAGCTTGTTGCGAGGCCGAAACCTCTTGTAACGTTTCAGGATCGGATCGGCAGGACGCGGGGTCTGATAGCTGCCGGCGGGGAAGAAAAAGCATGCCGGTTTTTTTCCCCTTCCTTCGGCCGCTGCTGCTGCTGCACTATAAAGGTGTCTGCCTGCATGCATTTGATGTGTGTGAATGCAGAACGCTCTCTTAATTCCTGGCTCCCTCCATATGCAGTCGATGTGGGCGGACCGAAGGGTTTTTCAAAGGGGGCACCGTCTGCCTTGGTAAAAAACGGGGGTGGGGAGGGGGAATGCTGCTTTCAATTCACTTGTGGCAAACTCTCGTTGTACGTAGCAACTTTGTATCTTCTCCGAACACTTGTTTTGCTTGATCACTTTGCAGTCACCGAAGGATGCTCGGGCAGCTGCATTTTGGATTTGTACCCGTAGTAGTAGTCATGCAAGATTAAGGACTGTTGCAGGTGCAGCTGAAGAGGAGGGAGGACACTTGTAAAAGATGTGGGATGAATGAAATGCAATGGAGATTTCTTTATTGTGTGCTTTTTTGTTTTTGTTTTATAGGGATAGCTTTATAGCAAGTGCAGAAGGAGGAGCAGTTTAAAGGATGCAACATGAAGGTATTATGGGCGTTGGGTTACAAATTGTTTTGCTGTTGTCACCACCGTAGTACTTTAAACGTGCCTCTGTTCTAAGAAGTAGAAAAGCTTGAATTATACACGATTACGTCATTTTATAGTGCCCTGAAGAATTTGCTTAAAAGTTTATACTGAGTCATGCCTCTGCAGATAAATCTGATTTGAAAAGCTGATTTTAATGCTTTTTATTGGATTGTCTGTTTTAAATGAGGAATGGAAATTGGCAACAGATCAGTTTGTAAAAATGTGTATTAGAAAAAGATAGCTTTTAATGTTAGAAAATCATAGGTGTATTTGTCAGTCTAGTCATGTCTACATAGTGTTTTACTAAGATGTTGCTGAAATATTCAGATGTTATTGTCAATAGCATGGGTTTCTGTCCTTTCGGTCATCTAAATGTATTTTGGAAAGCTTTGTTCTTTATATTATGTTGTGATAGAAAATTAAACAGATATGGATTGTAGGACCTTGTGGGTTTATATGTGATGACAATGGGAGGAGTAACCCTCAAGCTAGTAAGGATGAATGTTCTGCATTTTGATCAAAGATTGTAAAAAGGATGTATGTTACACATTTTATGGGTAAACGTAATATTTTTTAGAGCTCAATTTTCCCAGTTATTGAACTCGATGACTAAACATGCCTCTGAGATCAGGACTGCACCACTAGTACTGTATGCTTCAGGCATGTCTGTGGAGAGAAGCAGTCTCTGCTCTAGCCTATGCTATTGAATGCTATAATATGAATGACTTTGACTTTTTAATTGATCTCTATATATACAGGCTATTTAGAAAAATGCATTATTACAATTGTTATGGACTGCATGTAGTAGATAAATGACAACATTCTGACATTTTTAGTCCATATACTACCTTCTTTTTCTTTTTTAATCTTTCTAATTTGCTGAAGGCTAATGGTTGGTTTTGAAACTGCATGTATTTGGCTATCTAAAATAATAGAAGATAGATTTATGAAACCATATTCAGGTTTAAAATATTTGGAAAGCAGAAGTTGGATTTTTAGTGTTTATAGCAAAGATGTTCCATGTACGAAAGAATTGTTTTTAGTAGATGGTAGTGAGATTGTAGGGTCATTTTGGGAAACTGCTTTTATTAGAGAGGAATGAAAAGAGTGTCAGGTTAAACAAATAAAATAATATTTGCATGTGTCTTTAAAAGTAAGTTGTGCTGATATTATATATATTCCTTATGTGCAATTAAAAAGATCTAACCCCAAGTCAATGAAGGTGTTAAGAAAATTGAAAACCATGCTTTTTCTAGAATCTATAAGTAAGAAAGAAATATTTATGACAGTTTGTCACTTAGATTTAGAGGTGAAAAGCAGACAATTTTGACATTCTAAAGAAAACATTAGACTAACTTATTGCATATGTACATTATTTTTGTCTGCAGTGGACATATGCAGCATACCATGAAGCTAAAATCAGGAATTATGACATTTCTCGAAATGTAAAGTGTATACTTAAGAACATGACTGACCTGCTGGATCAGACCAAAGTCCTCCCTAATGTGGCATCCTGTTTCCTGTAGTAGCCAAGCAGCTGTCCCTGGGAAGCCTGCAAGTAGGATGTAAGAATCATAACCCGATATTGCTGCTGTCCGGCAACTGGTATTCCGGTTCATGCTGCTTTTCATATTGGAGATAATACATAGTTATCACAATTGCTGCCCATTGATGGCTGTGTTCTGCCTATGGCCATTAATAAGGAATAGCTTCAGTGAATTTCCAGTGTTTCAGAGGGTTCAGAGAATGAGGTTTCCATGCTGATAAGAATTCTTAATTCTTGGATTTGTGTCAGTTCTGCACAAAGATCTCTGCTTTTAAATAACATTTACACCAGTATATTTCAAGATGGAAAGAAGCTATGTATAATTTGGAGATGATGAAATAATTGAAGTATGTACATGATACTGGCTAGCATAATATGCTGTTCGGTTGCTTTTTTTCCTTCCTATTCTGAACTTGGATTCCATCTATAAAATCAGTGGAAGTCTACATAAGAAATAAACAGTTCATTTTATAACTCTCTTCTGAAACTTTTGATACAGTCTTTTCTTAAAATGACTCAATGGGGCAATACAGCAGGATAGCCATCTCTTTATCTTTTGACAAGTTTGCTCAGTTTTTCAGAAAATGAAAAATTAGTTTATATTCTAAATATTCATTTCAAATGAATGGGTCAGAAAGATATATGTAGGATAGAAGCAAGATGACCATTGAGTGGCCATTGAGATCTGGGCACACTGTTTGCACAGCCGTATATAAAGAGCAATGCATGCAGTTCTGTTTTGTGCAGTCATGAGGAATTTCACAAACATCACATTGTCACTATTTAGTGGACACAAAAATATGACTGAACCCCCCCAACTTTAGAGTTACTTTTGTATGCTGAAATAAATTTGGGGAGCCTAGAACAACTTCCAGCAAAACTTATTTTTGTAGTGGAAGAGGCTACATTTTTTGATGTTTGCATTTGCTGCCAGCTTTTAATGGCATGGAATTGTGTGTTTGTGTGTGTGCATTCAGAAAGTATTCAGACCCCCTTTACTTTTGTCACTTTAGTTATGCTGCAGCCTGATTTCTACAGTTGTTGAATTTACATTCAATACCCCATAATGACAAAGTGAAAACAAGGTTTGAAATATCTGTAAATTTATTAAAAAGAAAAAAAAAACCCTGAAATATCACATTGGCATAATAAGTATTCAGACCCTTTGCAACAACACTTGAAAGTTAGCTCAGATGCCTCCCATTTCTATTGATTGTTGCTGTCATGCTTCTACACCTTGATTGGAGTCCAGATTTGGTAAATTAAATCGATGGGCCATGATTTGGAAAGGCACACACCTCTCTATAGAAGGCCTCACATCTGCATACTGTAGCAGAGCAAAACCCATGAGGTCAAAGGAACTGCCTGCAGAGCTCAGAGACAGGATTATTGCAAGGCATAGATCTGGGGAAGGGCACAATAAAATTTCTGCTGCATTGAAGTTTCCTAAGAGCACAGTGGCCTCCATAATTTTCAAATGGAAGAAGTTTGGCATAACCAGGACTCTTCCAAGAACTGGTTGCCTGGTCAAACTAAGCAATCGGAGGAGAAGGGCCTTAGTAAGAGGTGACCAAGAACCTAATGGTCACTCTGACTGAGCTCCAGAGATCCTGTGTGGCGATGGGACAGAATTCCAGAAGGACAACCATCACAGCAGTTCTCCACCGATCTGGGCTTTATGGCAGAGTGGCTAGACGGAAACCTCTACTCACACATGAAGGCCCACTCAGAGTTTGCAAAAAAGCATCTAAAGAACTCTCAGACTGTAAGGAACAAGATTCTCTGGCTTGATGAAACAAAGATTGAACTGTTTGGCTTCAATTCTAAATGTTGTGTATGGAGGAAACCAGACACCATTCATCATCTTCCCAATGTCATCCCAACGGTGAAGCATGGTGATGGCAGCATCATACTGTGGGTGTGTTTTTCAGCAGCAGGAAGTGGGAGGCTGGTCAGGGTTGAGGGAAAGCTGAATGGAATAAAGTACAGGGATATCCTCAATGAAAACCTGTTCCACAGCAGCCAGGACCTCGGACTGGGTTGAAGGTTCACTTTCCAACATGACAACGACCCTAAGCACATAGCCAAGACAACACAGGAGTGGCTCAGGGACAACTCTCTGAATGTCCTAGAGTGGCCCAGCCAGAGACCTGACTTGAACCCTATTGAACATCTCTGGAGGGATCTGAAAATGGCTGTCCACCGATGGTTGCCATCCAACCTGATTGAGCTTGAGGGGATTTGCAAGGAAGAATGGCAGAAAATCTCCTAATCCAGTCATACCCAAAAATACTCGAGGCTGTAAATGCTGCCAAAGATGCTTCAACAAAGTAGTGAATGAAGGGTATGAATAGTTATGCCTATTTGATATTACAGTTTTTTCTTTTTAATAAATGTACAGATACTTCTAAACTTCTGTTTTCACTTTGTCATTATGGGATAATGGGTGTAGATTAATGAGGGGAAAAATTTCAACAACTGTAGAATCAGGCTGCTGCATAACAAAATCGACAAAAGTGAAGGGGGTCTTTCTGAATGCTATACGCACATACACACGCACGTGGTTCAATCAGAAAAGTAATAAGCCCATAATCTCTTTTAATGGGTAATATTATATACCAGCAGAAACATTTATCACTGTAGATCCAGTTAACACTTTTGAATGAATTGGATGGATTTTATCATTTGAACTAAATTTAATTATCTGTGGCCCAAAAACCTGATTAAGATATAAAGAAGCAACTTGTAGAAGAATTTGTATGCTAACTTAGTAAACATTTATTAAAGCAAAAATAATCACACTAAATTTCCTTTCCCTCATCTTCCTGTCCTTCTCTAGCTATCAAACCAGATCAAATAAAATGCTTTATGGTACTTAAAGAGTTGTAGGGTCTTCAAATAAGAAATATCCCACAATTCTGCATATGTCTGGACTACTGTACTGTGTTCTACATGGGGTTCCCCTTGAAGATACCCAGAAGCTTTAGCTAGTTCAGAACGCAGCAGCCTGAACAATTTTGTGCAAGCCTAGATTTGTGCACCTCTTGCTGGAGCTCTACTGGCTGCCAGTCTGTTTCTGGGTACAATTCAAGGTGCATGGTTATCACCTTCAAAGCCCACATGGCCTTCCCCTGTTTCATCTCCCTTGTCCAACATGACGGGAAGTCGGGGTATGTTGTGGATGCCATCTATTAAGGAATGTACATCTGCTGAGACTACAAAAAGAGTCTTCTCAGTGGTTGCCTCTTTGGAACATTTCCCTTGAAGTATGATTGGCCCCTTGTTGTCTTTCCAAAGGGCCTGACAACAAGTTTTTCTCGGTCTGGGGACCACAAATGGAGATGGAGCAGATCAGCTGATTGATTTGTTGCTTCTTCCATGGGGCAGAGTGGGGTGGTGGTCGCTGGAGTTATGGATTTTTATATTGTGGATTTTTAATATAATCTGCCCAGAGTCATCTTTGTATAAGTTGTATGGCCATATAAATTTGGTAAATAAATAAATAAATTGAAAAGAAGTGAAATGAAATGCATTGTTGCTGGTGCAAATATCCTCTCCTGCAGCCCACAGTAATCCAGAATTGATATGGGCAGAACAATTGGAATATGAGAAATAGCAATGTTGCTAAATAGGTTTTTACAAAAGCTAAATATGAAGCAGATGAAAAAGCATCTTCTCAGTGTAGAACTGATTCAAAAATGTACTAGCTATTCCTCAAATGGAATCTGGATCCAAGTGCACTGTAGTCCTACTCGGAAAATCTGACAGAAAAGATGTGCAATGGCAGCAAGGAATACATAATGATTAGCCTCTTAAGAGTTGCATAGACTTTAAGGTGAGCCATCCCTGCAACAGAATGGGAAATGCATTTGGATGCTTTCTGCATACCAATGGCTCTCTCTTATTTATATAAGCAATATTTATATCTTCTTTCCAAGCAAATATATGCATACCTATAACTTTTCCAAAAGTATTTGTAAAGCATTAAGCTTTAAGTTGTTTCTTAAATAATCCATGAGCAATTAAACTTGGATGGCTGTTTCTTATAAAAGCCTAAGAACCACAACTGAAAAGGCTCTTCTTTTATTGATAATTTTATAGTTATGCTGCTCTTTCTCTGTTTACATTTCTAACTCAGTGCCTTTTCATACATTTCAAATGGCAAAGGAAGGAGAAGGTGAAAAGCTGCAGAATCCATGCTTTCAAAGGAATATTTTCCAAAGATGGCTATTGCTCTCCATAGATTATTGTTTAGAATTAATAGAAGCAAATCTGCTTTAGAAGTCAATATAGATAGCCCTTGATGAAGACCGGCCACTTAGCAACCATTTGATGTTGCAGTGGGTCTACTTATGACCAGCTTTGAAATTCCAACAGTCGGGACCCCCGTGGTCATGTGTGACTGTACTAGGGGCACTTGGTAACTGGTCCATGATTGTAGTGTCCTGCAATCATGTTATATTTTATGATAGCTTTGCCAAAAATTGGCGTTTACTTCTGAATTTTGGCAAAAATACCCCCGTAGCCAATCATTGGTTTGCTTAATGAGTGTGGCATTCGCTTACTAATAGTGGTGATTCATTTAATGATTGCCACAATAAAGGTCATAAATTGGGTAGGTCATATGACCAATCCATTTTGTGACTGTCATGAGTTACAACTGTGATGGGCAGGCTCCATTATGGTTGGAACACAAGAACAATCTGTAAATACACTCAATAAAGGGGAATTGCAACAAATGAGCTATTGTACAGCTTACATTTTTAATGTAAGAATTGTTAATGAGGTTACCAGATACAAAGATAAAAAACAATACAAACTAAGAAAATACAAAAAGTAAAAAATGTGAAAAAATGTTAGTAAAGGAAAGATATACAGTATATAAAGAAATAGCTTCTTCTTTCAAGAAAGTACAAACCACTTCAGTAACTTACCACCTTTTGTAATAACTATAAGATTGTATCAACTTCCCAAATCCCATCTCTTCTCTATAAACAAAAAGTCCCACCATTCGGTCCCAAAAATCCATTAAGAATTACCAGAAACAACAACATTCATATTTTAACTTTAAATAAGCCAACTTTATATTCCTTTCCTTTGTTTTTAAGAATTGTTTTCATTTAAATAGTGTTCTGAAAGATTATTTCTTTTCATTTTCTCTTTGTCACTTCTCAGAAACTCCTTCATAAGTTTAACATATCTCTTTTGTAAATCTGAAATAAAGTTATCCAAGTCACTTTTCTGGTTTGTTATTATATATCCCTTCTAATAATAAAAACATCAATTGGTTTCATTTGTAAATTCACTGTAACATCTTTTTCCATATCATTCTTGTAACTGTCATTTTAAAATCTACATTCAAAACAGTCTCAGTCTTATCCTCTTCTATCACCTCTTAAATCCATTTTTATGATGGTGTCAATCTTTAAAGTAATATCTGAGTTAATTGCTCCCAAATAACATTGGATTCTTCCAAAGTTAGAATACATTGATCCATTCTATACTAATGGGTCGCTTCTCTTCTAATTATAATCTTTCTGGTTTCTCTAATATCTAACCTTTAAAGTCCCTTCTTATCCTTTTTTTTAATGAACAACATTTTCCATGGGAGTATGGTACTTCCATAAAGGAAGTAAGGAAATCCAGTGTCCTTTTGAAGGTGCGAAATCATGGCTTGGGTAAAGATGGTGGTTCCTTGACTTCCAGAGCTCTAAAATTAGCCACTTTTACCATCTTCTAGATGGAGCACTTGTGGGCAATTCCAGATTTTCCTCTTGAGCAGAAAGAAATTCTGAGAAGCCAATCTATTTGTCAGTTCCTTGTTCCACCAGTCATTGGTTCTGCTCTCAGTGTAAATTGCTGGGAAATTTGTTTAAAATTGAGATTGAGGTGGCAACTAGGAGAAAATTCCAAGCATGGAGTATCAATGTTATTTTTGGAGACGTGCCTTTGAATCAGTGTTGACTCCTGGCAACTGGACTAGTTCCTGAAGTTTTTTGACAAGGTTTTGCAATCATTCTTGTAATTTGCCATTGTCTCCTTTCTAGCCCTGAGAGAAAATGATTGGCTTAAGGTCACCCATGGTTTAAGGTCACCAGTTGTCTTTGTACCTATGGCAGGCCTAGGACTCACAATCTCCCAGTTTCTCATCTACCTTAACTATCTCAAACTGCCTCTCAGTAATTTAATGATTTAGTACTATCTCTACTTGTAGAATCCAGACAAGCAGGAATAAGATACTATTTTGAATTACCAAGGGTTTTCACTAATTTATTTTTTCAATTTTTGTATTGCTCTTTTTCCTAAAGTTCAGGATAGCATTTTACTTTTGAAAACACAGATTTGCAGAAGTTCCAATTTGCTACATACATGAGTAGGCTTTCAATTTGTTTCCAACTTAAAGCTCAGTTCATTGTACCATGCTAGTTTGTGCACTTTTCCCTTTCCCCTCCTAATATACATAATTAATCACCATTAGCTTCAAGCTTTAATTACATATTAAAGTTTGGTTGGTGTCACCAAAGTTGCAAGGCTAAAATGTGGTTGGCTAATTTGTGACTAATTTTGCAAGTTCAAGCAGTTGAGCTAATAAACCATGGTTCTATTAACTAGGATTGTAGTGTACAAATAGAAGTTTGTCAGCCATTTCCAGTTAATGTGCAAAAGCAGGCAGCTCTTGGACATGCCAGTCTTCAATGGCCTCTGTCATCTAAGTTGCATAGATGTACCACCTGTCTCAGTTGTATCAGAATTTGTTAGTAAAAAAAAAAAAATTTGAAATTGAAATTTGAAATAAATGTGTCAATAAATATGGATCTTCTAGAATGTATTTATTTATTTAAACAATTTATATGGCTACCCATATTACTATTGTTAGTCTGGACAGCAAACAAGAAATTAAAACAAAAAAATAGAACAATGCAAATAATTCAAAAGAAATGTCAACCACAAACAATGTATTGTATAACATAACAGACATTAAAAAAAATTCCATTTTACAATCAATAAAAAACCCCTTAGCCATAAACAAATCAACCCGCAAGACTCACTTAACATCTTGATCCAAATGCCTAAGGGAGCATGGCTTTGTTTGAAGAAATTCTTCCATATTAATGCATTAAATATGATAAGTTCCAAATTATGCTAATTATGAAAGCTGAAAAAATATTTTTCCAACACTCTTCTTGCACATGAATTGCTGTGCCATCTTACCTGAAAGAAGCTTTTCCTACAAGATGTTCATAAAGAAATATTAATTATAAGTAAGTTATTATGACCATTTAAGCTAATAACATCAACAAATTTTAAATCATCTGGTTAATATAAATCTTTAAATCTGCCATTGATGGCCGCAAATGGAAAAGAGTAAGCAATTAAAAACTGAATTTGTCCCTGTTGTCATGTGACCAGTGCAGGATGCATTTCTCTGGTTCCTAAGTATAGTGCTTGGCCCTGGACATAATGTCCTTGTGTTGAAGCAAATAAATTGGCTCCCAGTTAGCTACTGGACCTGAAGTAGCACGAGATCAGGCAGGTTGCTTTTCATTACAGATCTGCAAAATTGTTAGGATTGTTAAAGAACTTTTGTTGGTATACATTGTGGATCATCATTCCACAGTCACTGAGAATGGTCTTGTTCATAATATCTGCCTTTTGGAAACTTTTCTCACTTGATAAGCAAAGGGCAACTATTAGTATATTTAGAAATGTACTAATTTGTCATTGTGACCAGTGGAGCTGGATTTAAAAAAAAATTCTCCCATTCATTTTTAATGTATATTTTATATGAAATGTTTTAACTTAACTGTTTTATTATTGTTCTTAAAAGTAATTATAAACAACTTGGAAATGCAGTATAAGTGGCAATATATAAAATATAAATTTAGGTGAATTTCTGTCATGTTAAACTCTTAATATGGCCATTGGATTGGATACTCTTATTTGAACTATCCAATACATTCTTGCTTTCAAAAAAGTGCAAATATATTGTAACATCTCCAAGGTCAATTGCATGTGTTACTTGTTGAAATTATATTGATTAATCTTTCTGCTACTCTGAGTTCTGTAAGTAAAAGATTTTTCTTGCAGATATAAACTACATTCAAATTAGTGATTTTCAAGACATGTTGAATATGAGCAATCTGATGTACACTTTCTTGTAACTTACTCACTGGACCAATTTATTAACATCTATTCATTGATTTTTTAAAATACATTTTATTAAACTTGCAAAACACATAAAAACTAATATAGACTAATAAAGAAAGAATTAGTAGAGAAAGAAAGAACAAAAGCAAAAGTGCAGGAAGAAAATCAAAGAAAA
This sequence comes from Pseudoxyrhopus heterurus, assembly GCA_032468235.1. Taxonomy (NCBI): domain Eukaryota; kingdom Metazoa; phylum Chordata; class Lepidosauria; order Squamata; genus Pseudoxyrhopus; species Pseudoxyrhopus heterurus. The sequence continues at coordinate 146,351 of JANHJO010001782.1, read as the reverse complement.
TTTTGGATGAAGAAACTTCTGATTTCCTTTACAGCAAATATAAATAATATTACAGAATTCACTTACACTGATTACAAAAAACACTCTGTTTTTTTCTATTCAATTTTTTTCTAATCATCAAAACTACAAATCCTACGTGTATTTGTTCTATAAGGGGGTGTGTAGCAACCATAAAAGTAGATACCTTTTTTCTCTGACCAAATCAGTTAGTTTGGTCATCTCTGCAAATTCCATCATCTTCACCAAACAATTAGCTGTTGTAGGTAATGGTGAGCCTTTCCACTTTTGAGCATATAATAATCTTGCAGTTGTCATATACTGTATAAAAACTAACTTCCCCAATTTTTTCCTAGTTACTTGTCTATTAGTCCCAAAATCTCTGGTTTCAGTTGTACTTTAATCCTTAAAATCTTTTGAATTTATTCATGCATTTATACACAAAATTATTTTGATTTTTTACCAGTCCACCAAAGATGATAGAATGTTACTTCATGTTGCTCACATCCAACGATTTGGAATACCTTTATACATTCTAGACAATTTCTCTGATGACAAGCACTAACAATATATTATTTTATAAAAATTATCTTTAAGCCTAGAACGCAATGTAAATTTCAGTCTTTTCAACCACATATTTTCCCATTAGTCCATATGTATGTTATAACCAAAAGTTTAGACCATTTTATCATACACTTTCATTTATTCTCTGTCTCATATTTCAACAAAAGTGTATACATTTTAGCAATAACATACTTCTATTTCAAATTCTTTCTTTGTTCAAAATCATAACTTTTATCCACTTTTGAACTTTTCTGTTAATTTTTCATAAGAAAACTATTGACAGGAATATTCTTCTGTTATTGAATCTCTTGATTTTATTTTACAGTACCCTTGAAAAAAATCTAGTATATCTTGGTAGGCTAGCCATTTATTTTTACTCATAATTTCTTGTCCATAAAATGCTTTTGTTGCTGAAAGTCATAAAGATGTTTTCAGCAGCTGTTGCTAATGAATTTCAGCTCTCCTTGTTTACCTTAAGCCTGGGGTGTTCAGACATCCTTTTGTATTCCTGGACCTTGCAGTTCCTGGACTGAAATATGTCATCAAGTACATTTGATGGGGAAGTTATGAATATGTCCTTCAAATCAGTTGTGACCTAACTCGTCATGACTTTCAAGAAGATGATTTAAAAGCTATTTTGGGACAAAATATGTGGAACATCCTCCTTCTGGAGATTAGAGTGGCCCCAACTCTGTTAGCCTTTCGTAATGCCTTAAACACTGACTATGCCCCCTCCCCCCCCCCCCCGGGCCTGAGGTGCTAAATGTGTTAAGTACTCTGTTTCTGGGATGTATTGCCAGCTGGCCAAGTATCTTTTTCCAATAGTATGTATGTTTAATTAATCTGGATGTTTTAAGGTTTTTAAATATTTTTAACATTTTTAATTGTAATACACACACACACACACATGTCACGTGACAGCAACGTGACGCGGGGAGTTTGACACCCATGCTTTAAGGCATAAAATTAAATTGATATACACAACTTTTCTCAGTATGTCAGGTGTTCATACTTAAAAGCCATCCTGAAAAATTGAGCCCAAACTGAGTACCAAGATGGAAATATATTAAATCAGAGAGAAAAAACTGAATGAGAAAAGAAAGGAACTAAGCAAAAAACTATTTTTAGGAGTAGCCAACTGCCTAAACGTATTTATTCTACTGCCTAAATAAAATGGAGAGATAATATTTGGATTCTGGGGCCAACAACTGGAGGATAGTATTGCATGCATTTCGCCAAAAAGGATTTTCAAACTAATGGCTCTTCTTTAATAAGCAGTACTCGGTAGCTGGTAAGTATCCTTAAAAACAACAACTTTATTTTGCAATAGGAAAGTAATTGGTGTTTTCACTGTTTTAAGTCTTAATCTTTTGGTAACCATGCATCTCCTCTTACCTGCTATTAGTTTCTTTGTATGTCTCTGTATATTAGAATATGCAGAAAATGTTTTGAAGTTGGAACTGTAAATTCTTGCTCAGAATTGTGTCAACACATCACCTTTGTCCATTTTAGTGATCTCAGCCCTTGTACATGGATGAAATAGAAAGCTTTCCCCTAGTATGGTGTCTGTTTTGTATGTGTACAGCCTGAAGGTGGTTTCGAAACCACAGCAAACAAGCGGGAGAAATGGAAACCAAGACATTAGTTAAAAATAACAGAATGATAATCTGGTCTCAGCCTTTCCAAAAATGGGTTTTAATCAATACTGTAGTATAAATATAGAAGGCTGCTCAGTTTTTTTTAAATTGTAAGTCTAGCATGTGGTGATTTTTGATGTTTTTATTTTACTTTTTACTAAACTAATAACTCAGACTAAAAATTAATTTACAATAACATACCCTTCTGACTCTCCCCATCCCATCCCATCAGGTCAAGTGAGAAAAACAAAGCCATTTGTCTGTAGATTTTGTATTACTAGAAGTTCAAAATCAGAGTCAATCTTCTGCAGATTATCCATGCAGAAAAGGGGAGAAAAAGGGACTGTAGATACCTTGAAATTTAAGGCCCCCAACTTATTTCTTCACAAATAGATCTACTGCTGTTTTATTGTACACTTTATAATTATAAAGCTTGTACAGTAGCCCTCAACCTATGACTGTAATTAAGGTCATAAATTGTAATAGTCTTTAAGAAGGTCAACCACATGACTGTACTTGATTTTATGAGCTTTTTGTGACGGGGGTAAGTGAATCACTGCGGTCGTTAAACAAACCCATTTTCCTCAATGGGTGTTTTTTTGTCATGAAGTGGAAGTAAACACCAGTTTGTAGCACAAAACAAACCACAGTTGCCTGACCACAAGACAGTGTAAATGGCCATTAATGCAGGCCTGTTGCCAAGCACCCAAAATGAGATCACTTGACCGTAAGAAGGTGGGGTTTGGGCCATCAGAACTTTGAATCTGGGTCATAAGTAGCCCTGGGGAGGTCTGTGATGAATTTGACCAGTTGCTAAGTAACAGGTTGCAAGTTGAGAACTACCTGTATGCTTAGATCTATTTTTTATAATGGTACCCTGCAGTTTATAATGGTGCTCTGCCCCAACTAGAATTGTCAGCATGGAAGAAGGCCAGGTTTGGGGAGACTGACTTATTTGTCAAAGTACCAGTACCATTGTTTCCATTATCATGAAAGCTTAATGTTATGAACCTGTTTTATTAAGAGTCTAATCTTCAATAACTTAATATTTGATGTGTTCAATCCGTTTGAACTTTAAGTGATTAGTCTTCTATTATTTTTCATCCAAATGGTATCCTCATAGGATAAATTGGCAAAGGATAAGAATGGACTGGAAAGATCTATGTTCTGATTGAATATAATTCAGACAGAATAGATATGGTAGAACTCAAGCAGTTTTATGAAAATAGCTCTAAAAATGCATTCAACTAAGTACAGGTTTTCTGGAATCAGTTTTTGTAAAATGTTGGGAGAAAATACAAGTTCTGATAGGAGCCAGAGCAAAGGGCAAAGCTCTAATAAGAGCTTTTTTCAAAGTCATAGCTGAATAGTTGTTATTTGCTGAGTCATAGGTTTTGTAGACTAGGATGACAGTTTAGATCTAAGACAGCAAGAGTTTCTAAAATGTATAGGCTGCTGTGAATTGATCTTCAAAAAGCAACATCTTCACATCTAACCTATCTAATGCCAGAATGTGAGCAGTTTAGTTGTCTCTGTTTTATAATGTGTCAAAACAAAGCAGCAGTTTAGTACTTTGCATCCCTTCTTATATTAAAAATCTAGTTCTGCCTTCCTCAGCCTGATGCCCTCCAATCCAATTCCCAGAATTTTCAGCAATGGCTATTCTGACTGGGAAATTTTAGGAATTGAAGGCTATATATACCAACTGGATACCCAGGTTGGGTAAGGCTGATCTAGTTCTTCATTTTAAATTTTAAGATGGTGAGGCTACAGATTTATTTATTTTATTTAGATACCATTTTTATAGCATAGAAAGCAGAAACCTGCATCCTTATATGAAGATATGTTCAGAGATGAGAAGGATATCATTACTAAAAGTCACACAAGTGCCAAATTATGACTTTCTTATCTCCAGTATAAATTTGATGGTGAAAAAAATAGAAAGACCTAACAATAAAAGTATATGTGTAAGGTAGAAAACAGTATTAACTAGCTTAGCCTATTGAGGTAGAAAATGCATTATTTGATGATTTTATAAAATCTTAGTTCATCATTCCATTTTTCAAAAACAAAATTAGCTCAGGACTGGTTGTTACAAAACCTTTTATGTTCCAATACAGAGACCTTTATATCCACTGACCTGGAATTCTTGACCTGGAATTCTTGTGCTTAGTATCAAAGCCAGATTCTTGATACATACAATGTAAATAATACATACTTGGCCAAGATTTTTCAGGAGAGTTGGGAATGAGCCTGGCTCAGGGTCACCCTTTCTTAAATTATTAGAATAACAAGAGTTGGAAGAGACCTTTAAGGTCATCTAATCTAACCCTCTTCTCAAGCAGGAGATCCTATGCCATTTCTGATAAGTGGCTCTCCAGTCTCTTCTTGAAAGTCTTCAGTGATGAAGCACCCACAACTTCTGAAGGCAAGCTGTTCCATTGGTTATTCTCACTGTCAGAAAAGTTCTTTTTATTTCTAGGTTATATCTCTCCTTGATCAGTTTCCATCCATTGTTCCTTGTCTGGCCTTCGGGTGCTCTGGAAAACAGATTGTCCCCTCCTCTCTGTGGCAGCCCCTCTAATATTGGAACACTCCTATCATGTAACCCCTGGTCATTCTCTTCACTAGACTAGCCATGCCCAGTTCCTGCAACCGTTCATCATATGTTTTAGCCTCCAATCCCCTAATCATCTTGGCTCCTCTTCTCTGCACTCTTTCTAGAGTCTCAACATCTTTTTTATAGTGTGGTGAGCAAACTGGATGCAGTATTCTAGGTGTGGCCATAGTGTAGAATAGTATAGTAAATAATATAAAATAGAAATTAAGTTACAAGATACA
>JANHJO010001782.1:118019-137315 GCA_032468235.1 Pseudoxyrhopus heterurus | reverse complement strand
ACAATGTTCATGGTCATGAAAATAAAGAAAACTCTTTGAATGAGAAGGTGTGTCCAAACTTTTGGTCTGTACTGTATGTATGCAAGTAGTTAGATGAAAACCTATCAAAGAGAGATCCAACTAGAACTAGGGAGAAATTTCTTGACAGAACAACAATCAGTGGAATGGTTTTCCTCCAGAAGTTGTGAGTGCTTCACCACTGGACATTTTTAAGAAGGGATTGGACAGCCATTTGTCTGGAATGTCACAGGGTCTCCTGCTTGGACAAAGGGTTGGACTAGAAGACCTCCAAGGTCCATTCCAACTCTGTTATTCTGTATTATTTAATTTCCTCGTTAAATTTGGATGTCAGAGTTTTAACAGTGAGCCAGACTTGTATACAAAATTGTCTTAGGAATCAGAAACAGTCTCAGAACAACAGTCTGGACCTGTAGATCTCTCTTTTTCTCTCTTTGGCTGAAGTAAGTATTTATGACTCTAGATTAAAAACAGGTTCATAGGGGACTAGTTAAGTAGAACCATTCCTTATTAAGAACATTGATGCTCACCTCAAATTTGCTGGTACCTGGATCACCCTCTAGACTTCCAAATGAAAATTCTATGGACAATTGAGTCAAAAGTGGAAATTTTTGACCTACCTCAAAATTATTTTGTCTGGTGGAAACTAAACATTGCACTTCACAATAAGAACTTCATACCAGCTATTAATTAGTGTCATGCCTTGGAAATGCTTTGCTGCTTCAGGACCTGGAGCATTCACCATATTTGAAGGAAGCATGCATCCTTGTTTAACAGAAATCTGGTGTAACAGAAATCTGTAGGAGAATATCAAGACTTGCAGCTGATGTGCTTGTAGCTCATGCATCAGGACAGTGATTCCAAATAGAGGCTGGTCAAAGATCTAATTTAGTGCTTTGGAATGGCCAACCTCTGGATTCAAGCCAGACTTGGATATTGTGTGCCAAGTCTTGAAATAAAAAGTTCATGGTAGAATACCCTCAAAATTTACTGAGTTGAAACAGATAGCCATGCATGAATTAATCAAACTTCCTACATAGCAGTGCAAGAGACAGCTCCTACTACTAGTTAGTCTTTCTTCAAATTTTGTCCACCTGCATTAGGGTAAATTGTCCTGTGAAATAAAATAATTCACTCCTGAATATGTGATTTTTAAAGATATATTGTCTTTGAAGATATGCACAATTATTCAACTGTTTCAATTGTTTTTCAGCTCATCATTCATAAATCATAAATCAACAGCAACCTATGGTCTGCTGCTCTTAAATCCTAAGATCTTATTCCTTTTTGATAAACTGTCTATAACGTGGAAAACTGGTGAAGACAGTGAGAATGCTGTCATTTTCAAGAATAGTTTTTCTTTTTAAATTTACATTTATTGTGAATTTTATATAAAGTAAAAGACAAATCTAAAGAAAAAGCAAAAAAGAGGGGCAAGAAAAAAGGAAACAATTATGAAATATTATGACTTCTGGCCTTTTCCTCAACAGTTATTAAGAAACCTATTATTTTCTCTCCTTATCTCTGACAGATATTCTTCAATCCCGTATTTATTTCTCAACTGTTTCAATCATTAAATCCATAAATCATTCCACTTTTTTCTTCTTTTAGTAAAAAAAATACATAAAACAAATTGATTTTTCAATGAGCAGCATAGCTTCGAGAATTGAAATCTTCGTTCATTCTGAAGAATCCCCTGATAGTTCACTCAGGGTATACCTGAGGAGAAACTTGAACTTGAAAGCATGATCTGAAAAACTTCACACATTGACATTTTCACCTTCTTGAATATATACCAGTGTCTAATGAGGAATTCATACCTTAATGACAAATTAGTATTTCTGTTCAAAATTAAACAATTCATTTACATATATGATTAGCATTTACAATCCCTCAGTTGACTCAGAAGTAGCATGAGAAAAAAGGGAAGCATCAAAGTTATGAAATATATAAACAAGAAATACCAGTATCCCAATAGCAGAATAATTTAACACTTATGCAAGCAAGGTTTAGAAAGCTAAACAACTTTAGATAGTGACCCTGATATATATCTAAGGAATAGTCATTTTCAAGTGTTTCCAAAACTACATCACTATATCTACTTCTTTTGCCTTGGGAGTTTGATTTAATTGCTTATGCTTATTAATAGTAGGAACTTAAAATAAGGTTCCACAGTCTTTCTCCCAGCAAGATGTACCTGTCTATTGAGACTTCCAACCCCAATAATGGGACCAACTCTTCAACCAGCTGTTCAAAATGCAGAGTGATGTTTTGCATCTTGTTTTGCCATTTCTTGTAATTCTTACCTTTATCCCATACATATTGGAAAATCCTACTAGAATTATTTCACTTTTAGGTATTGCAGAAGGCTTATTTTTGTGTATACAGCTTCTTGTATTCTTTGGCTGCTCAGTGAAGTAATTAATCTGGCACTATCATGTCTGTAAATTTCTGCTATAATCAAATTTCTTAAATTATTTAAAGAGTCCAGATTTATTGCTATACTTGGAGTAAAGCTTGAACTCTTACTCTGTCAGGTTGAATATGTTTTGGCCTTCCAATTACATTTTAAACAATACGATTTCACAGTCTCTTGCCTAAAATTTATATTCCATCTTAGCTTTTGCTCTTCCCCTTTCAGAGGGGAACAACTGATAAAATATTTTATGAAGAGATTGTGGAGATATCTCTATCCATTAGCATCTCCACAACCTCTAATTTGAAGTCTGTCCTTTTTCCTCTCCATATTAATGATCAAGCACTATTTGTCCATGATGACTTCCCTATTCACCTATCATGGAAGAGAACTTTTAACTCACCGGGTAGGTGTGTGCACCATGTACAGTACTTTGCAAAATAACTCCTTTATTTTTCATAAAGATAATTTTTTCACTCAGTTGTCTTCTTCCAGATTCCTTCTCTGTGTTTCAGCAGATAGATGTGAGTCAGATAGATATAGTTCCAAGATGTAAAGTGTGTGCCTCTTCAAATATTGTCTAACTGGATAACAGCAACTACCAGGTATTATTATGCATTGACAAAGACACTTTGCCCCTTTTACCAGGATGAGAGCAGCATCTGAAGCTTTTCTTCAAAGAACCTTTGAAGAAACCTTCCACGACCTTTATTGATGCTGTGGAGGGCAACGATATGGACATAATCCTCCACTTTCATCTAGTGCTACAAACAGGATTTCCATTTTTGGAGATACTGTCTTTGGAACAGAAGTCCTTTCTTTTGTTATTTTATGTCAATCAGGCTTTCTTCCAAGTTACTCACCAGTATGGGTGAATCACAAAGACTACAGTGAAGATGTCTACTTAGAATTTACACTTGCGTGTTAATGTGTAAATTCTCCCAATCTACTCTTATATCCTACTTTGTATCGGGTGATTTCACTATTCCTCCTGATAGCTACTCTGTCAGTCTCAGAAACTGAAGTGATTCAGCAAAAACCTTGCCTTGTTGCATACTGTGCTCAAAGAAAAGGATTTCCACCAAAGAATTCTCTTATCTCTAAAATGTTTCAGACAGGCCTCTCCACAGGTGCATAATCCATAGGTGTGAATTCATACATGTCTAATTGAAAAACTTAATGATAAATAGTACTTTCATACATATTATGCATATGATCACAAACAGTCAGGTTTAGTATATAAATACTCAACTTGATATTCCAGAGCTCACAGTATTTTCTGTGTGATAAAAATACAGATAGTTTACAGAGCCCAGTTCAGTGTTAAATGGTATTTGCCAAAAACTGGCAAAAAAAGTCATGAGTTGTGGTTATATGACCACAGAACTATACAATCAATTGTAAAGACAACCTGTTGTCAAGCACTTGATACACAGTCACATGAACATGGAAGAAGCAGTACAACAATTTACAATGGCTGGAGAAAGTTGTGGGTTGTAAAGTCTCCAAAGCGGCTGGTCATAAGTTGAGAACTACCTGTATTATGTTTGAGAATGCTTGTTTAGTCCTTGCTAAATAATTCAGCATCATCATAATATGAAAGCTCAGAAAAATGTTTCTTTTCATAAGTGCTCTCTCTTTTTCCCTGCCTTCAGCCACCCATTCATAGAATATTCCCTTTTGTTGGATATGATGTTCTTTTTGAAGAGCAGATAAGATAAATGCAGTAATATGTATTTTTTGGAGCGGTTCTTTAATCTGGCTATGTTTAATCCACCTTTTTAAGGCTGCCCACCTGAACTCCTGGAGTCTGCAGGATAATGTCTTTTGTGGATAGATTTTTTTTCCTGTTTAATTTAGCTAATCAAGATTGAATATCTGTCAAGTGCTAGTTTTTAATCCCAGTAATGTTTTATGGTGTCAGGGAGCCTCTCCACATTCTTTTTTTTAGAAAAGCAAATTCACAGTGATGCTTATTGTTCAACAGCATGATAGAGAAAAGAAAATCCATGAATTACAACATTTGCTTAAATTGTTTTTTCATTCTCACAATGTATATGAACCAGTTAAGTTCCAATTAAGTTTCTCTAAGCATTTTTAGCTGTGTGACGTCAAAACTCCTTATGTGCACTCATCCAGAACTAAATACCATGTTCAGTGTGAAAATTCAATGTTCTTGTTATTTTTTAAATTTAAATGTTATTTGAAAAAATACTAGAAATAATAAGTAAAAGTAAGGAACAGGGAAAGAGCAAAATTACAATTGTGTTTAATTGGTTGGTGGCATAGCTCTGATGGAAATTCTTACAAATATAAAAAATGCTGGGCTGCTGGATTTAGAGTTGGCTGTTAAAAACTGAACTGGGGGCTAACTGATCCATATCCCATTACTGCAACTGATGGTGGAGTAGTTCTCTTTACTGATTGTACATGCTTAACAAGTTATATATACTCATAGTTTTGTCATACTGTAAACAGCTATGCCCATTCACCTTAAATTCTAGCATACCTGAAATACTGAAATACTTGTAAAATGCTTCTCATGCCATAAGGTATATCTTAAGAAGTCTTAGTATTTCATCATTCGGGGGACAAAGAGACAAATCTATGTATAAATTTGTTGTAGTGACTATGGAGATTCTCAATCATCCACATCAAGGTGCTTTTCAAAAGGCAACCGGACTTCCTTGGTTTTTTTTCTTGAAAACGTTTGGCTTCTCATCCAAGAATGAACTGAAGAAGCTTCATGGATGAGAAGCGAAATGTTTTCAAAGAAAAACCAAGAAAGTCCAGTTGCCTTTTGAAAAGCACCATTGGGCTAGCTGTAGTGAGTACTGATAGTAATGAATGTATTGTGATGCTGCTATTGTTCAGTGTTGATCAACCTGACCTCCTTTAGTCTCCACCTCTCATAATTCCCAGTCAACATAGACAAGGAAGGGGACTATCAGCAATGGCAGATTGAACAGAACTCTACTTTTTGCAGAACTGGTAACCATGGTGATAATAGGAGCCGATGAATGTATTGGCTCCTTGGAATGGACGAGGATCACCAAGTTTGCTCCATACAGAATCTTCCTATGAATAGCAATTTCCAACAGGTCTAAAGTCTCTGGGAGCAGAGCAAAACTCATCCTGCTTAAGCCACCATTCGGCACTTTTCAAAGAGATACTGGGTTCACATATTTCCTCATCTAACTACTTTAGGATACTGCTTATAACAGAATAATAGAGTTGGAAGGGACCTTGTAGGTCATCTAGTCCAACCCCCTGGTCAAGCAAGAGACCCTATACCATTTCTGACAAGTGCTGTCCAGTCTCTTCTTGAAATCCTCCAGTGATGAAGCATCCACAACTTCTGAAGGCAAGAGGTTCCATTGATGGATTGTTCTCACTGTCAGAAATTTTTTTACTTATTTCTAGGTTTTATCTCTCCTCGATCAGTTTCCATCCATTGTTTCTTGTCTGGTTTTCGGGTGCTTTGGAAAATAAGTTGTCCCCCTCCTCTCTGTGACAGCCTCTCAAATATTGGAACACTGCTATCATGTCTGGTTCTTCTCTTCACTAGACTAGCCTGCTTATTATTAACTTCCTAGAAATTAAGAAACTTCTGAAGGACCAGGAGAATCCACTTATACTGTTGATGAGAAAACTTTTATGTAAGTTTAAAAATAAAAAAAAACTTTATCTTTTGGTAACAGTAAAATAGGGACTAGAATGTGGATTTTGGAAAGTTAAGTGGCTATGTGGACTTGAAAGAATATTTCCTGTGGGATGTTTAAACAATTGTAAAATAATTTATGGATTTTGGAATTAATTGTAAAAAATCCTCATGTGCAAAAAGTTTTGTTGATTGGAAAATAAACAGATGATGAGAGACTTGAAAGCTGACTAAAGGGAACCAGAAAAAACATTAATGATTACAATTAAGGGAGGAAAGACCCATTCATATAATGGGGCAATACTATTTAACTATAGAAAAAATTAAGGCTGTTTAAGAACAATGTAAGATTGTTTTGGAGCTAAGAACAACAGATTTTATTAGATAAAACAGAGTGAGACGGATTTAAATGTGGATTTGGGGTTTTAGAAAATGCTGGATTATAAAAGTGATATGGAAAAAGATGTTGTGGACCTGAAAATGGACTTAAAATGCCAAAGAATAAGAATGATGTGGAAAAAGATGCCAACATGGATGAAGATGCCAAATGAAACCAGCTGGAGTCTTAACAATTAAAGGGGTCATACAAATAATATATCAGAAGTGTGATTTGGAAAGCTAGAAAAGGAATGTGTGAAATCAAGGAAACTTTCTCTGAGGAGACAAAGAGGATGACAAGAAATTAACTTGTGGGACATTGTTTGATGGGATTAAAGATCAAGCTTCTAGCTTTTTAAAATAAACAGCTCCACAGAGTGAGTTTATTCAGTTAGGGTTAAAATAAATACGTTCTGTTTCTAGTAGCTATTAATGGGATTTATTTTTGACCAGGATTGAATGATGAGGCTTTAAAAATCTGTTTACAAATGGGGAGAGATTTATTTTGCTTTATTTCTTAGAGAAAGTTTGGGAATACAAAATGGATTTACCTGATGAAGGTTAATGATTGCTTAACAATTGATATGAGATGTTTGTGCTGATCTGTTTGTGTTTGGTTTTTGCCAAACATGGCACTGTGCATTATGGCCAAACATCTTCACTTTGATCTTGTCTGTCCAAAGGACAATGTTCGAGAGGTCTTATTCAGATGCAATTTTGCAAACCTAAGCTATGCTGCCATGTTCTTTTTAGTGAGAAGAGGCTAGAAGAGGTTTTCTACTGGCAACTCTTCCTAACAAACCATACTTGATCATTCTTTCTCTAATTGTATTGTCATGAACTTTAACATTTAACATGCTATCTGAGGCCTGTCGAGTCTGAGTGGTAACTTGGATTTTTATTTATTTATTTATATTTTTTCAATTTCTTTGAGCATTGCATAGAGTGAATTTTCTGGGACATCCACTCCTGGGAAGAATGACAACTGTCTTGAATGTTTTCCACTTAAGAACAATCTTCTTCACTATAGAATAATGGAGTTCAAATAGTTTGGAAATGGCCTTATAACTCTTCCCAGATTGATGGGCAGCAACAATTGCTTCTTTAAGACCTATTTACTCTTTGGCATTGTGTTAATATACACCTGAATGCTGAAAACCAGTCCTATAAGTCCTATAACTTTGACTTTTGTAGAGGTAGTCATGCTGATGATCAAGGACACTTGATTAAAAGCATCTGGCTGCTACTTAGCCTCTTCCTACCTATGAAAGCATAAACATTAGTTTTTCACATATGGCTTTTCCATTTTGGCTTTCTTTTTGTAATAAATGATGACATGGTGTAATATGTCATGTGCTGTTGTTCATTTGAGGTTGTATTTACCTACTTTTAAGAACTGCCAAGGACCTGGTGATTTTACTATGTCCTGATACGTAAAACCATAGAACTCATAGAGGGTCTTTCTTTTTCATATGATTGTATAGGCCTGTCATCAGCTTAACATTTATTTCAGGGAATATATATATATATTTAAATATATAAAAAAAAACTCCTGATGACCTTTTAGAGAAGTCCAAGACCACATTGGTACCTGAAAATAGAAACCCAGTTCTTCATTCTGATATCTATTTTGTTGATACAAGTTTTAAACATCTAGATTCTTTGAAGAACCTGAACATCCTGATGATCACTTACTAAATTAGATGTTGTGAGACAGTATAATCTATTTCTATGGCCCCTTCTCTGCTGGAATTATTTGCAAAATACAAAGTGGCATGATACCTTTTGCTCTAATGGTTTCACAATTAGAAACTGCTACTTAGGACTACCCTGAACATATTTAACACATTTGCTTCAGTGTAACGCTGTGATTTGTATCTGTCATCAAAAAAGAGTTTTAAGTGATTTCTATTACATTGTTCATGCCTCTTAGAGGGAGTTGTATGTTTGCTTTAAATTAATATTAAAATTAAACTTATGTACCTAAAAATTATTTTAATATATTTCATTCTCATCTTTTTCTGGCTTCAAAAATCAATTGGCAACTAGTATTATTATGCTTTTTGGCTTTGAGAATGGTATAGGAATTTTATAAATAAAATAAGTTGGCTTCATGATACATTAGATATTTCTTGAGAAATCTTTATTTATAAAGCAGGACAGGCATCCCCCATTTGCTTATGTTGATGCAAAGGCCTCTTATTACTCTAATGTATTCCATTTTATTTATTTTACTTGTCATCTCCATTTGTTCAGTGTTAACAATGAATAGCTTTTTTAAAAACAACAACAACAATTGAGTATGTATCAAGGGAGACATGTTGGGAAAAAGGCAAGCCTTCCTAAATTTATGAAACCTGTCTTTGGATCCTAGTTCAATTGTGGGTTATTTCCTTTTATTTATTGATGTAAAGCATGCTTTAGGATATCTTATTTATTAGAACATCAAATTATTGCTCCTGAATCTCCTCAGAATTGGACACTATTTGAGAAGGATTCAGTTGAATGCAAAGTAAATTGGAAATATTATTTCCCATGACTTGAAAATTGTATTTCTGTTGATAGAGTCGAAAATTGCAATTGCCTTTTTTTTGCAACCATGTTACATTGATGACTAATACCAAGTTTGTAATTGGATTTTCACAAGTACTTTTGATGGAACATGATGAAACAGGCTGGTCCAGAATGGCAAAGATGTGAGACAAAACAATATAGTCTTTTCCTTATGTATTCAGCCTACATGTTGAATACATATTGAGGAAAGTCTGGATTGGAGAATGCACATGGTTTTTAAATTGGAGAAAGATGTATCAGTAACCTGTGATATTCTAATGACATTTTTCTGAGGGCTAAAAATACAAGTGATCTACAAGCTTTAGTAAGAAAAATCAAGGAGAGCAGTGGGTGTAAGATTAAGACCAAAATAATGACAAGTTTAACAGCCAGATTTAGGACTGTCAGTGAAGATACTGAAGAGGTAGATAGTTTCTGCTTTTTTTAGGGTTGACTATTAACAGTAAAGGATCCAAGAATCAATAAATATGCCTCAGATTAGGACTTTATAGAATAGTATTGAAGGCCTTAGAAAATATGACAATGTGTATACCCATATGTATCAAAATTGTGCTGGCTGTGATTTTCCCTTTTCTGCTAAGAGATCATACTGATCTGATGGTACATAATTAAATTATCATCATCATCATCAAAAGAATACAATTCACAAGGGAAGAAGAAAACAACATGCTGCCCTACTCATAAGAGAATCTGTGTAAGAACATAGACAAGCACAAACAAATTGTAGTAATCCCTGGACATCACAAAAAGGAATCAGATGATTTATACAACATCTTCCAATAAAATGGATACCCACACAACTTTATCAAAAAATGCTTGATCACTCAACCTACTACAGTACAACCAACACAAGCTGATAAAAGGATAATACAGCCATACATTCAAATGATCTCAGAAATCATCAACAGTTACAACAATAGTAATAGCACTGTTTTTATATACCGCCTATCAGGGCTTGCAACCCTCTCTAAGCAGTTTACAATGTCAGCATATTGCCCCCAACAATCTGGGTACTCATTTTACCAACCTCATTTTACCGACCTCAGAAGGATGGAAAGCTGAGTTGGAGCTGGTGGGATTCGATCAGCCAAACTGCTGATCTGCAGTACTGTGTTCTAATCACTTGAGCCACCACACTCCTAACGACATGGTAGCACTGTAGCACACAAGCCAACTAAAGCCCTCCAAACCATCCTAAGTAAACCAGGGATGTAGCAACCCCAGAAGAAAAAACCAGAATAATCTACAACATACAATGTAAGGATTGTAGTATCCACTATGTAGGAGAAACAGACAGAAGACTAGTAGAACGCATCCATGGATACTAATTAGCAGTTAGAAGATATGGTGAAAATGTATTACTTTTGCAACACATGGACAGACTTAACCATAGCTTCAACTAGGAACTGAGCATCCTAGACCAAGACAAATTCAAAAACACTAGAGAATTTGTGGAAGCCTGGCTCTCAGACAAATCAGCAATCAACAGGCACAGGAGATAAACAACAACTACATACTATTCAAAAGAGACAATCAAAAAGTCAGAAAGGAAACAAAAAGATGAAAACATCACCTCACCAGCTACCATTAATCAGAGAAGCAGAGATTAACACCAAGAGTAATACAAGACCAATGATCAAGAAGTGAACAATACCCCAATTAAGGAACTACTAACTCAGACTTACAAGCTAACAGTAAACAACAGCCTAATTAAGAAACCACTCCTATCAACACTGATAGGGCAAGTCATTAATATATAAATAGATAGCAAACCCCATTCTCTTCTAGCCCTGATGTACCTAGTTTGGTAATGAAACATCTGCAAGAAAACAACTAAACTCAGAGAGCACCAAGGACCTCACACAATTAATTTCACAAATACTGTTGCCAAGCTAGATATTCCTCTTACATCTGAGCACTTCCTATGATTTTGCTTTCTATTTTTTAAGTGAAGAACTTTGCATCATGAACTGAGCCACCCGGAGTCCTCTGGGAGTGGGGCGGCATAGAAATTCCAACAAATAAAATAAATAATAAATTTATTTTTGATCAATTTCATTCTATTATTTTTAGCCCTTTTCTCTAATTTACCAAGTAATTGTAGAGAAATCTATGTGCTTTGTAATAGATCACACTGACATAATGACTCATAAAGGTAAAGGTTCCCGTCGCACATACGTTCTAGTTGTTCCCGACTCTAGGAGGCGGTTCTCATCTCCGTTTCAAAGTCGAAGAGCCAGCGCTCTCCGTGGTCATGTGGCTGGCATGACTAAATGCCGAAGGCTCACGGAACGCTGTTACCTTCCCACCAAGGGTGGTCCCTATTTTTCTACTTGCATTTTTACATGCTTTCGAACTGCTAGGTTGGCAGAAGCTGGGACAAGTAACGGGAGCTCACTCCGTTACGTGGCGCTAGGGATTCGAACCGCCAAATTGCTGATCTTTCTGATCGACAAGCTCAGTGTCTTAGCCACCCAACCACCATGTCACTTAAAATGACTCACAATAAATATAAAAATAAATATGAATCTAATACCATGTAATGGTTGATAAATATTTCTTTACTCTTAACCTACTGGGCCAGATTTATAATTGGCATGTTGACCAGGGAAGCCTCAAAATGGGCAGTCCATCTTTTGGAGATCAACCACCTTTTATAGATAATTATACTGAAATTTATGGTCTGACTGAGAACTGCTTTTGATGAACAGGCTAGACAAGGAATAATTTAACATAAGATTGAACAACAGTGACAAGGTAAGCACAAAGTATAACTGTGGAGTTCAACTGGATTGAGAAAGTGTATACATTAATAAACAAACAAGTAAGTGATACACAACTTCTAGTCCAGGATGTGAGATGGAATGAGATGACATAGATTAACCAGTTTAAAGGAGCCTATGTAATAAACTATAGGATGATTTAATTGGACAGGACACTGCAGAATCTTTAGAAACATTCCTTCAGTGCTTCAAGAACAGGACACACTGGATGGGAAAGATAAATAGTATCTGATTTTTCCCTCCATTTCCCTCCATCTGCTTATGAGACATCAGTACATGTCTAATACATGCAGCAAAGCGCCAGCAGAATTTCATTGTTGGCGGTAGAAAAGCAGTGCCAACAGATGCATGACCTTTCTAATGTATTGTTGGACTTTGGGACATTTTGTACTATTGGTAATTTTTCTTGCTCTGAATCAGCTGTGAAATCCTGCACATAGGCATTGTGAGGGCCTTTGGCCAATCATCTGGCCTAGATCCGTAAGCTTGGCTCTATGGTGAAGGAACATGGCCTCTACTCCAGGAGTTCGGAGGGAAGAACATCTGGCAGTTAAATAATACTGAAACCATGTAGAAAATCAACACTTATGCATAGAAAGGTAAAGAGATTCAATGTAGAAACAGAGACTCTTTGGATTGGCTATAGGAGGGGTAGGGGTGGATGGAAGCACCAGGCTTCTGCAGGAATGAGGGAAGGAGTGTTTTGAAAAGGAAGCAGCGTGAGAACACATTCTCATAAGGTCACCAGCAAATACCAGATGTACTGTACATAGCAGTTATTGGAATTCTTTTGTAATAATTTAATTAACTTTGCTACTTATCAGAACTTTTTTGTTCTTGGAAGTCTTGTTTCTGCAATTTCTTATCTAAGTGCCCCTGAGAATCTGATACCTTTTTTTTTTAAACAGTTCTTATCCTTCTCGAGTTCTTTTTCTGGTTAGCTTCTCTTGCCATAGGAGCCTATTTATGATTGTCATTTATAATTAAGGTTTCTAGCTTTCTGATTACTCTATAAAATAATCAGAAAGAACATGGCTCATACAATTCATGGCCTTTGTTGTCTATACACGAATGCTTAGACTACGGGGAATAAACAAGGTGAATTTGACTTTTTAAGAAAGAAAATATTAATCCTCCATTTAATAATGGTGATCATAAATCTATAAACTCAAAAAATTATAAGCAGTACAAGGCAGTCTTAGTGTGTTTATATTTTTATTTCCTTATAAACACACACACACATTATTTATATCTCCTCACAAGTCTAAGAAAATGAACCTGGAAATACTGTAGTGGCTGGATTAAAATAAATACAGGAACAAATAAAAATACAAGTGGCTCACAGTTAATGTCCATTCACTGATTTTGCAATGACACGGAACAAGTAGTACTTAACACTGGTCCTCAGAGTTCTGGCCATCTGACCATCCCCACTGTCATGTGATTGCTGGTGATTCGCTTGGCAACCAGGAGTGCCAGAATTGTCTTTGCTAAATGACACGGTCATGTGATGTCACACTTTACGACTGCATCACCTATAGTGACACCTTTTATTGTTATTGCTCCTGTTATTTTAATTGTAGCTTCCCAGAATTACATTTGTGAAATAGGTAGTTACACAATGTGATAAATGAATAAAAAATAAGGAAGACTTGGTAGAAAAGTGCCAGATGTTTTAGGGAAAAGTGATCATGTAGTACTGACTTTCTTGATTTTAAAAGAAAAATAGTATCAAAAAGGTACCTTGGGTTTAAAAACAAGTAAGTAGGCAGAAGACCTAATGAGCCTCAGTTTTCAGATTCTTGAATTTCCTAGATTTTTAAATAGATGATTTTACAAAAGTAATTGTCCCCATGTGCTTGATCAAGAAGGGATATTAATACGTACGATAAATCGTGGAAATTTCATTGCACTCCTGATCCTTGCATATGGCAAACTACATTGAGATGATAGGTTCTGTTCTGCACACATTTATTTCATTTTCTCATGGTAGTGAGTCATCATCTACCTGAACTCCTTGTGTCCTTATGCTTACAATGCAACCCTAGGCACTGAAACAGACTTTGTCTTCAAGGAAAGTTGCAAAAGCTCTGTATTGCATAATATAGGGATGGAAATAGAGAATTAAAACGAATAGTTGAGCATAGAGGTGAGCTGCTACCAACACAGCAACTCCTAGTGGAGAAATATGAAGTGCAGATTTCGAGACAAGTTTCTTAAGCAATAAGTAACAAAACGGATGTTTTATGAAATGATGATGTAGCAAAAGCTGCATTAGAGATTGCTGTCCTATAGCTTTTTTTTCTAAGAGCACTTCCATATTTTTCACTGTTTATAGCTAAGGACGTTGTTTTCAGAAGCTGCAGTTACAGATTTCATAAAATTGGATGAGCTCTTTCATGGAAATTATTTCTGTAATCAATAGATTTCTTATCCAGTTCCTGAATATGATAAATCATTTCTCTAATACTAAGATATGCTGGCTTCAAACAGTATTTTCTTGTTTAATCAAAGTTATTCCATTTCCTTTTTCTGAAATGTAACTTTGCTTTACATTTAAGATCTGCTCAATTTTTATACTTGCCTGAAATTAGAGAATAATCATGTAACTAACAACAATTCTATTTCATTGTGGAAACACTGAAAGTATTTATTTATTTATAAAATTTATTGGCCACCCATCTTACCAGAGGGTAACTGTGTCCTAGCAAAATGTACCCTTGAACTACAAAAATTAATTTCTTATTGTAAATATCCAGTAAAGTTACCAAGATTAGAGTGTAGCTGTTTATTTTGCAGGCCTTCTTATTTTTCAATTTATTTTTTTCAAATTAAAGGGTGGGTAGATTTGTTTATCTTTGACCAGATATATTTGCTGACCTGTGACTAGGCAGATTTAAGTCTGAGATTAAAAACTCATTAAAAAGTCTTATTATAAAATATATCTGCAGTTGAAAGCAAATACAATTAATTACTTATAATAAAATGTCAATGTTTAAAAGCATATATTTGATCCTATCTATTTCTGTATTTTTTTTCTATGCATTCAAATCAATTCAGATAATTATAATTATAAATTTGCATGGTAGTACATTCATCTTATAAAGATTTCTGGGATTTTTTTGTTTTCTGTGGTTGCTACTCTTCCAAACTCACTAGTTTGGAAGAGTAGTAACTGAAATGTACATGTAACATCACAAATACTGAAAACCAAATAAAAATGAAAACAGGATAAGATGGAAAAATAAGTTTTAAAAGATCTCTGCTGGATAAGCAATAGGGAAAAGAAATATTAGAGGAGTAAAAGTGACACACTTAAAATTTGTGGCAAGGACGACACGAGAACTGTCTGATTATGTATTCACCAAATATTTTTTAATTCTGTACAATTCTGTATCAATATTTTGGATGTGGGCTTGAAGATGTTTGTTTGTATCTTTAGGTTAAAAGAGTCCAAATTTGATGACATCAACTTGGAGTAGCTTGAGTGTTAATTTTCTTTGACGTTTTCCTCTAATCAAATTTAGATGTTCTTATCGTTTTCATCTTTCATACAGGTAAGTTATTTTATTCTGGGAAAGAAATACTATTAACATTTAAGAATAGAAGTGATGTTATGAGGACCAGCATATTGTATGGTTAAGACTTGGACTCTAAGGAGGGAGACCTACAGTATGTTTTAGTCCTCCATGGATGTAAGCTGTGTCACTTTGGGCAGTCAGTGAAAGATAGGGCCGAGGAATGATAAATCAGATTAAAAAAAACAAGATTAACTGATGATGAATTCAGTTCAGCCTCTACAAAGAGTTGCAATGGAACAGCCATCTTCCTCAGGTAGCAGTAGAGGTATGGCAGAGGTGAACTGTGCTGGCAGTATGTCCAGCTTAAAAAGTCAGGGGAGGAGTGCAGCTTATCTTCATTAACCTTGATTTAGAAGTCCAAATTGGGAGGATAAATGCCAGTCTTATCAGGTATTTTGTAGCTAGAATGGGGTTTCACATAGGAAATAAGACAATATCACATGCCCAGTGCACAAATTGGAAAGTACTGAGGAAGTCTCCTACGCCACAGTGAAAAAATTGTGGCAAGGAGGCACTGCTGTTTGGTTAGATACTGAAAGTGTACAAATAATAGGGGGAGTTCCTAGGACTTATTAAAGGGTAAAGGCAAATGGTACTAATTACAAGTTAGGCAGAAGGTGAAATGAGTTAGGGTTGATGTGTAAGTTAATGTATTACATCCCCATCTAAACCCATAGAAATGTCCTGTAATGAGGTTGATGAGAGGTAGATGGCCGGTGCAGGTAAGATAAGAAAGGGAAGTGTACATTTTGATGTTTAGGGGTGATTTGATTGGGGTTCAATTGGACAGATGTAGATATAGCAGGAGGTGCTAGGGATTGTTATGTTTTTTAGAGAGGTAATGCTATCCATAGAAAAAAGGTGATTTTCTTTCTTCCTGCTAGCGCAGTAGAGAATTTAATACTCTGTTATTCTGTTAAAAATAAACGTATGCTTTACAAATAGAATTGTGGGCCTTCCTTTTAAAAACTTATTCTTCAGGCTTATCTGTTACTTCTGGGCTTCTTATTTTTAAGATTTTTTATTTCCATATTATTTCTAAAAGTGTATTTTTCTATCCAATTATATTGTAATCTATACTTCTCAATCATTTTATTTTCACTTATCTAACTTTTATGATTATTTTTCTCCAAAATTCTACACCTTGTTTTATATACTTACTATTATATTTTGGTAATAATTGAATTATTATTAAATAATTGAATTGAATTAAATTGAACCTTCTTCACATCGAGCATAACTTAAGTTACTGTACTAATATACACCCAAGTTACAAATATAAAAAAAAATCTTCTCCCCATAGCTTAACCTTTATTTTTACGTAGTCTAGAAATTATCTTTTTAATTCTAGCTCAGCAAAAAGTCCATTAGGAATTACCAGAAATATCAAATAAATAACTTCTCCATGGTCAAAGAGTCCAACTTTATATTCCTTCTTTTTGCTCTACACAATCTCGATCCTTAAATCATTCCTATGGCATGACGAGTTGATCATTTATCACTGTTTATATAGAAGAATAGGCAGAGCTGGGCGGGATGGAGTTAAGCATGTCATCAGTTTAGAGTTCTTATGTTGCCAAAAATGATCTAAGTCCAACCACTCCTGAATTCCGTTGACATTTTTGTGGTGCCGATTTAGTGTTGAATTTTAGTTGACTAGATTCTTGGGTATGGGCTTGAAAAAAATCTCCTATGCCGCAGTCTAACAGATAGTCTTCATTCTTTGCGCCTGTCACTTTGGCATTTAAAAGGAGTCTTCAAAGCTTTCACCAACCTTTGTAAATCTCATAAAGAGGTTTCACCTAGAATTTTTGTTGCACCTGTTCCATGTCCATATCTTTTTCTTGATATCTCTTTTGTACTTCCATTTTAGAAATCTCAATTTTGTTGTCTTCCTTGTCTTCAAACTCTAGTCTATGTCAGGTAAAAAAAAATTTATCATCTTTTAAAAGTCTGTCTTTTGAAATCTCTATCCTTTCTGAGATATTATTAATATTTCAGTCAACGTTTCAAAATACATTTTTAGATAAGAAAAAGTTATAACTAGCTTAGGCATTTTAACTTTTTTTTCTGCCTGGTCCATTAGTTCCCTCTAGTGTCCATTTGCAATCTTCAACAAATCTCAGTTCCTAGCATGGTTGCTTTCAGTCATTTCCCACGAGGGTATATTATTTAATTATAATATAATCTTATTGGAAATGACTGAAAGGAAATAGTTAACTATTTAAATAATAATTATTTAATTATAAATATGTTTTTAAAATAAACATATTTATAATTAAATAATAAAGAGTGTTGCATATCTCTCTAATCTTTCAATTCATTTAATTTAAAAAAAAAAATCAAACTCCTTTTATAAAAAGCTTTTTGCCAATTCTTTAAAAAAATTTAAATCTCAAGAATGTAAAACTCACCAGATATCAAATTAAGCTCACTGTTTTGAAGGTCTCTAATATTCATAAAGTGGAGGAATTGAATATTTTTAAATGTGATTAGAAAGTGAATTCCGCTAGTTTAGTGTCCTTACTAAAGGCTCTGCTGCTATTAAGAGCAAAAATATCATCTTCCTCCATTCCTGGGGCTTGAACCTGCATGAAACCACTGGAGGAGCTGCCATTCATAGCACTCATTGGCAGTTTTCTTCCCCAGCGAGATTCGGAGGACTGGTCTACCTCCTGGTCTTTCTTTCTTTACAGCTCGTTTGCCAAGATACCTTTAGTCAGCCCCTGCTTACACTGCCAGCTACTCACTACTGTATTTTTATTATAATCTCTTCTATTAAATTTTCATTCTTTCTAAAGGTCTGTCAATTCCAGACCTTTACTGACCTTTCTCCTGGCTTTTTGCCATCTCTCTTGTGCATGTGCGGCTGGTCATCATTATAGATCTTGATTGCCTGTAGTTGTAGACTTAACTTATTTTCTATCTGCACTGACCTTCTCTGACATAAGCTGCTATTATGCCAGGACTGCTTGGCTCTAGTGCTGGCTCTTATCACCTTGTCTCTGGCCTTCTGGTACTAATGGTCTGGCACTAGCTCTTTTTGATTGATACTGTCTGGCATTTGATACTTCTAGCCTACTCTGGTATGAACCTCTCTGACCACTGTTATCCTGTTACTCTGATTCAGTCCACTCTGGCGTGCCTTCTCCGGCTTCTCTGGCAATTTGTGTGTCTAATATGCTCCAATTTGACTCTCTGTCATCTGGTGCTGTTGTTATTGTTGCTCTGTGCTGTTTCCAGCCTCATCTATAGCTTCTGCCTGGCTTGGAATAAGTGAAAATGCTGGGGGCTGAAAAGCTAACTTTGGCCTCAACCCCTCTCAGAGTTCAGCCTAGTACTCCAGTGCTTTCCAGTTCCTTGTGACTGGAAAACCCCCTTTCCAAGGGACCTGCCCTCTCAGACTTTCCCTGGCACCACTTCCTTTTTTTTTTTTTTAGTTCTCTTTAACACTTGAACTCCTTTTTCTCTCGCCTTTGTGGTGCTGCACTGCAGAGCCAAGCTTTCCTGTGCCTACATCATTGTTTAAATGACTGGCTCCTCAAAATGGTAATGTTGCAGTCCTTTTAAACCATTGGAGCAATGTACAGAAATCCTTACCACTGCTGGCGTCGTCTCACAATGAGATTGTTGCAGGAAAAAGAACATATTACTTCAAAGCCAGCTGTTCATTCCTGGGGATTGGGACCGGAATTCTTAGGTACCCAGGGTTCCAGCTGCTGCTAGCAAATACCAGATCTTTATGAAATAAGACCATACCCATGTATGATGGAAAGATGCACGGATGTGATGTAACTGAGATCTTGTTGAGCTGCTGTGGCTCACTGGTTAGAAGCAGTACTGCAGTCTACTCTGCAGACTTGCAGATCAGCAGTTTGGCTGATC
>JANHJO010001782.1:0-15504 GCA_032468235.1 Pseudoxyrhopus heterurus | reverse complement strand
CGGTGCGAGGAGCTTAAATGGACTCTGGGGGATGGTAGAGGACAGGAAGGCCTGGAGGAACGTTGTCCATGGGGTCGTGATGAGTTGGACACAACTTCGCAACTAACAACAACAACATGTGCTTTGCCACTGAGTTATGGCCCTTCCGTAATTATCTGTTCCATAATTATCTGTATTGTATGCTGAAAGAGAATAGCACAAAAGGTTTTGGAGAGCCATGAATTTGTGGTTTCTTCTCTGGTCATTTTTTTTTTTAGGAGAGAAAGCAAGAAAAATGCAGTCTTTTATCATTTTTGTTTTGCCCGAAAGTGAAATGTATATAGATCATTAAACTGTTGCCCTAGAGCGAAATCATCTTGTCAGTGTGCTGCTGGCACAGCAGTTATACCATTATCATTCTGAATAGCTTATTTAGATAAGTTCTAGATATAACTCTTAATGCAACATTCATTGTACCAAGAAGGATGTGACCTAGAGGATAGCTGTGGTATCCATGCCAAAGTATCTGCTAAAATACTAAATGAGATTATTGTGAAATTTAGGTTTTCATCTGAACCTGGACTATTTATCAAATTGCAGTTAAAGCATAACTACTTAACTATCATTGCTGACCAGGTTTTTGCATGGGTTACATAGCTCTTTGTGTTAGGTAGAATCAGACAAAAGGATTAATCTGTTCATTAATCTATCAATTGATTAACTCTTCCTGTGAAACTCCTACAGAGAGTAATCAGGCCCTCCAGTTTTACTTTAATTTTATTTTTAATGAAACAGCTTTCCAAAACAACCAGGGCGTATCTGGTGGCCCATCAGTGTAAAGGTAGTTGGGATGCCAGTGAAAATAATATTAAATCAGAAAATTAGAGCTGGACTATTGGATAAACACATTCCAATGCTTACTGTTAGGAAAAGACTTGAATGAATGTTTATCTAGCCAAAAAAAGACAGTTAATTGGTCATTGTCCTGACAAGCCTAAAATTAAAAAATTCTTAATATTTCTAGAAATGTTGCTTAACACGTTGGATTGGCTTAAATAGACATATTTCTTTCTCTTTTTCTTCTGCAAAGCCCAGGAATAAAGGTATTCAGATGGCCATGTCCAAGATGAAAAAATTGCAGACTCCTTTGGGAATTGTGCCACGTGGCTTAGACTCAATCATCCAGATTGTGCTAATTGACAATAAAACAGGACCCTATGCTGGCACTCATGCTGAACAGCTGGCTAATGACATCCTGAAGGATATAGCAGACCATGGTAACTCTTCCGATTGTATTGCTGTGTAGTATGTCCTTATTCTAGGGGTCCAGCTCCAGGGAGGAAGCAGTGTGCTTTGCCTGTACAAGAGTCTTCCTTGAGTAAAAGGGCATGGGAGAATGACTTTGCATGCCAAATGTCCTTGCAACGAAAATTAAAGGATTGTGTTATTAGACACAGGAAAATTATTTGTCCAAAACCATAAGGAACCATTGGTTGTTAGTATAAGCATTAATGTCTAGATGAAGTGTCTCATCCAATAGCTTCCTCACTGTCTGCTTTGTGACAAGCATATGAGTCAAGTACATATAGTATATATATAGAGAGAGAGATAGGCAGAGAAAGAGAGAGAGAGAAATTCCCTGGCTCTGAATGTGCAAAGCTAAATGTGCTAGAAGCCATTAATAAAGCATTAAGACATTGGAAGATTCACTAAATATTATTTCTGTTTGCCCTGCCAGGCTTTCATTAATGTACTACTAGGAATAATTTAGCTGCTTTGGTAACATGCTTTAAACAAGCGTTTCTCTATATGTGTGTGAAGATACTTTTATTTTGTTGTAGCATTTTGTGATATAATTACAGTCCTTGCCGTAATGCTGTATTTTTAAAAAAATAAAATATCTTGCATCATTTTAATATGTGCAATGATCAGAATAGTGACATATAATACTTATGATTATCACTATAACCGATAATGACAACAGCAATAACAGTGTGTATATATCTCCTAAATCAGCAGCGCCCAACCTTTACAGCTCCATGGACTGGCAGCAGTGGTGGCAGGAAGGGATGGTTCCGTGCGTGTTCACACCACTTGCACAAATGGAGCTTCCTGCTCTCAGCCACCACTTGCACCCCGATTGCCAAACACGCCACGGACCAGTAGCAATCCATGGACTGGGGGTTGGGAATCCCTGTTCTAAAGGACTATGCCTTATTCCAAGCTAGACTTTTTTTTCTATCATTCAGTCCAACATTGTTTACTCTGAATGAAAGAAAGTTTTCAAAGTCCTAGATCAAGGTCTGTTCTATTATTTGTTACCTCATCCATCCAACAGCAGATGCCAGAGTTTGAATTTGAGTCCCTTCTCTTGCCAAATGTATACTCTGCCACGATGGTTCCTTCCTGAAACTCTCTCAAGATCTTTAAAACGGTCTTACTATGTATAGTATTATTTCTACTGTTTTAATTTATAAGCAATTATATTGTAGTATATTCATTGGCTTTTATAATTCTGTATTTTATACATTATATAGACTTCTATACTTTCCAAAACTATTGGACACAACTGAATAAACATGAGATTGTGTTGTGCATAGGTTAACAATCCCACAGTGTTTCTTCTTTCCAAATCTGGGGAAAGTGCATTGCAGCAGTAAAAATGGAAACAGAGAAAGATGAAGAGGTCGGTTGCTGCTTTCATTTGCTCTCTTTGGAGATAATTGTTACTTGCTGGTGGCCACAATGCTTTCCGCAATGAGGAAATCAGCTAGAGAAGCATGATGGAAGAAGACCTATGTCCTACCTAACAGAAAATGGACTATTTCCTGCGATTACAATAACATGTAACACTTGATTATTTTCCAGGAAAATTCTTTGGCATTGTGACAGCCAACATACAAGTAGCCACTGGCAACAACTGGAGTGCTCAAGGAATCAGCAGCCATCTTAGCCCTACGATCACTGGGATTGTCGTAGGAATCCTCCTTGTTCTGCTTTTTCTGGGAATTACTCTTCTTTTTTATAAAAATGATGCATTAAGGTAATAGATACATGGCATGCCGTAATATCTTTTCTTGGGTAAATATGGTGTGAATAAATATGTGAAATCTTTTTTTCTATGTTTAAAAATCCTGAATGCAGAACATGATTGTTAGAGAGAAAACCAGACCTGAATACTGTCCATTAACGTATTTATTTATCTATCATCTCTCTCTCTCTCTTTCTCCCTCCCTCCCTCTCTCCCCCCTCTCTCATATCTATCTATATTTATTAAATGTGTATGCCACCAATCTCACCACTGAGTGACTCTGGATGGCTTACAATATCATAAAAGCAATATACACAATTTCAATAGAAACATTACAATATTAAGTCTTAAAATAATAAGTTGAATAAAGAATCAGTGTATAAGGTAGGATTTTATCTTATTAAATTTCTAGCCACCTCAAGAATGGGACATCCCAAGCCAGTTGACCCAGCCAAGGTTTTAGGCCCTTATCAAAGGCCAAGAGGATGGGGGCAGATTCACTTCTAGGGGAATGATGCTCCAAGGGGCAGGAGCCATAACGGAAAAGGCTTTTTCTTGGGCTTCATCCCTGTAATTCCTTAGTTGATGGAATCTGCAACATGCTGCTTCTGCCACCACAAGTCAGGCAAATCCCATTGGGGTGAGACACTTCTTCAGAGAGCCTTGACCCACATCTTGAATTGGATCCAGAAACAAACTAGCACCCAGTACAACTTGCACAACAGAGGTTACCGGGGACACCTAAAACTGTTTGTGCTGGTGCATTTTGTGCCAGCTGAAGCTTCCGAATATTCTTCAAAGATAGCCTTGTGTACAGCGCATTGCAGTAGTCCAAGCACAAGATGACCAGGACATGAATGAGTGAATGCATAGCTTCGCAATCCAGGAAAGAGTGCAACTGGTGCACAACATGGTTGTGCAAAAGCTCTCCTAGTCACAACTGCCATCTGTTTTTCAAGCAGGAGTCATGAGTCTAGAAGAACCCTTAGGTAGTATATGGGATCAGCCTGGGAAGTGCAATCCCATCCAGAACTAAGGATGTTAAATTGCCCTATCCCAAGACTCCACATACCCATAGCCACTCAATCTTGTCAGGGTTCAGTTGAAGCCTATTGTCCCGTCCAGATGCCTCACAGCTTCCAAGCACTGGGAAATAGCAGTAACAGCCACATTGTACAGTATCTGGGATGGAGATATTGTATAAAGTTCACTGGTGTACTGATGATACCTCATCCCATGGTGTCAGAAGCTCTCACCTTGCAACTTCATGTAGGTGTTAAAACAGAATGGAGAGAGTACTGATCTCTGGGGCACATCATAAACTCTCACTCCTAGGTTTTCCTAGGTTTATCATCTCCTAATGCAAAATTCCTTACAAGTGTTGCCTGGAGTTCTCCAGCTATATCAAAGTGGTGTTTCTTAATTTTATTTAGTATGATATCATCCACCTTAAAAAAGACGACACAAGATAGTTGGTCTATGAAAGTATTTAATGATGCTACTTCACCTCTATTCTAGCATTCCTAGAATTCCTGTTTCCTAACATACATTTATTATAGTTTGATTATGAGTCACCAAGGGGCTATTGAGTTTTAGCAACCACATAGATAGATTTTCTCCATGACAATCCATCCTTAACTTCATCTTTCAGGTTTTCCAGTGGTGACTTTATAACTGAGTCCAGCCATCTTGCTGCTGGTCATCTTTTTCTTCTCTTACCTTGTACCTTTCCCAATATTAGAGGCTTCTCCAAAGAGCTAGGTCTTTGCATAATGTTATTAAGTAGGATAATTTGAACCTGGTCATTTATGTTTCAAGTGAGGATTTTGAGATGATATGTTTGATGATCCATTGGTTTGTTTTCTTGGCTGTCCATGATATTCACCAAAAACATTGATATTCTTCCTTTTTCTGCTTCTTAAAAGTTCAGTTTTCACTTCTGTAGAACGTCACAAGCATACTATGGCTTGAACAATTATGATCGGACAGATACATACCATTTGAATATTTTTTCCAGAGCCTTCATAGCTGCTGTACCAAGTGCTAGTCTGCTGCGTATTTGTTGAATGCTTGTTCCTTTACTATTGCAGCTCTGGCATGGTATGGCAATGTAACATGATAGCAATTTAGATCTGTACAGATAACTGTTTTAACATTAGAAGGCTTACTGCAGAGATTTGGGTGATAAGTGAATTGGTATGACTCTCCTGGTTCATGTCACTCTTGTATTTGAGGTAGGCAGGTGAAGCATTAAAAGGTTTTTTTCCAAGGAACCCTACTGGTAAGCTAAGTACCAGCCAGAACTTGAAACCTGGTCTCCTGCATCAAAGGCGGTACTCTAACCAGAGGTTTCCCTCCCCCTCCTTTTAAATGACCTGTTCTATGTCCTTTTTGAAAATCAATTATCCTGGGATAATACTTTCTATCTTTTCAAACTGCTCCAGTTTCTTTGTTATGGTAACTGACCAGGATTTTGTACTATTTGTGTTAACATTTATAAGTCCCCAAAGCATGGATTAATTATAGAAATAAATAGACTGATTCTACCCCCAAAGCACTATAAATAAAAATAGTAGAATCTTATAGCATTTAAATACTTAAAGCAAATTGATTAGATTGTAATACCACTTTGTATATTTATAAGATCCTAAAATTAGAAGAGTATTTTCCTGCATAAAGCAATAGCAGTGGAAAGACCGTTTACAACTCTTCTGAAGATGTCAAGATTCTGATCTGATAGTAAAAGGAAAATGAAATCATACTCGGAACAGATGTAGCTTCTTTTGTAGGTGGAGTTATCAGGGCAGGGCCTAAGCTGATGTAGAAGGGAATTGATGGAATACATGGACTAAAGATTCAGGTTCCTTCAAGCCATAGGGATAAAAAGAGCATTATTATATCACCCCCTCCAGTAACATGGAGAGCAAGATATTCAGGTAGGCTAAGGAGAGAGTTTTGCATTGTGTTGGATAACTAATAGTGAATAGGTAATTTGCTAATGTTAATGGTTTTCTGTTTATATTCTGCCAGTATTTTTAAATATCTTTTTATTTATAAAGATATTACAATAACTATAAAAAGCACAATACATACATACACTATACACACATATACATATACACATATGTATAAGGGTTAAAAAGGAAGACAAGAAAAGCAAGTCATAAAATCACATATTAATAATTCTTTAATATTTCTCCCATATTAATCTGATATGAAACAATTATACTCCCCATGGAATAGCATGAGATATAAAACCAGATCATATACTTGCAAAGGCTTTAACTGTAGGTTGACTTAAGCACAGTTGAGGAATGTAGGTCAATTTCTCAGCTATAGCAATATGCTAAACATTCTGGTACCAGCGCTCCAATGCCATAATTTTATCTTTCCAGTGTTTAGCTATGGACATTCTAACTGAAAGATTCCATCAGGATCATCCCAATTACTAAATGGAGTGCTGAATCTGAAATATAGTAAGATAATCAGAATAGCATCTTAGGAATCTGAACTGGGAGTTTTATAACATTCGAGACAGGGATTTGGCTTTAAAGAGTTTTATGATACTACGTTTGGTCAACCTACTCTTGAATGTGGTCATGCGATGAGTCAGTGAAAGACAGCCAATTAGTTCAACAACAGAAATGTTTTTTAGATGATGGCATTCTTATAACAGGATAAAAATTATAAAGAATAATCTAAGAATGGGTTCCTTGGGCAAGTAGCACAAAAGGAAGATTGCTGTTACAAGTGTACACTGATTGGAGGGATTCTGGAAACTAAACTTCAGTGGAATCATATGGGATCCCAGGAAAAATGGACTGGCAATCTCAGCTAAACCATCTTTTTAAAATATTTGGCTTAATATTGATGCAAAAATAGAATATCACATCTTTAGAAGAAATGTTTTGGACTTTTGGACATTTTTTGGAAGAAAGCTCAAGAAAATAAATGGAGAATTCCAAACCTAGAACTAAAAATTAGACGTTGATCACAAGTTGCCTTAGAGGTCTGCTTTAGAGGTTAAACTAAAACTTTGGAATTGACTTGTAACATAGGCAGGATTAGAGAAATAGAGAAATAGATTCGAAGTCATTATGGGATTTAAAACAGCACAAAGAATGGCTTTGAGATAATAATGAGAATGGACCCATTTTCAATCTTCTCTAACTAGGTAATGTTCAGACAAGTTGGGGCCTTAGCTTTTACAGTTCCTAATCAAAAGACATCTTGAATAGAGACAAACAATACCAGAACATCTGGAGGTAAAAGGCTCAGGAGAATGGAATAAAGTAATCTGCTAGAATGAAGGAAAACCTCAAGGAGCCCCTTCAGACAACATGAGTTTAAATTGCATACTTACAGTATTAATATAGAAGACAAATAGAAGAAGATATACTATAAGCATCATGTAGTGCTGCTATAAAAAAATGACATTTCTATTTACTTGGTTGGCTTTTTGTTTGATTTTAAAACAAAAATTATAATTTATAAATTCAGTACATTAATTTTTTATAAACAAAACCTTTCCCTCCCCAAAATAGAGCTCCCAGCAGCTGTTAGTAACAAGAAAAGTGAGATCAAAAGGAAAAACCTTCATACTCAGCTGGCTCAGCAGTCAAAGCAGCTCATATGCCAAAGGGCCTGTCTGAATAAAAATATCTTTGCTTGCTGGTACAAGGAGAACTGAGATGGATGGAATTGCCAGGTGCAGCAGTCAATATTTTGACCAATTCATCCCTCTCAAACAAGGAAAGGTTTAGGACTGAATGACTTTTTCCCAGCTAAGCTTAGGATCATACTACTTAAAGGCACTGGATACGACATTTTTTTGTCTTTGGGAGCACTTTTCTTCAGTCTAACTCAGTGTTTCTCAATTTCAGCACCTTTAAATCTGTGGATGTCAACTCCCAGAATTCCCCAGTTGGAATGCAAGTTGAGGAATTCTGGGTGTTGGTCCACATATAGTAAAGCTGGCAAGGTTGAGAAATACTGGACTCAACCAGTGGAGAAAAAATAATACCTTCTCAATGTTAATCAGGAACAATGCTCCATGTATAAATACTGTAAGCTCTAACACTCTTATTCTTCCCAGCAGTCTACCAAACATCTGGCTCCATAGCTCATTCCAGGACAAAATAGAAGCTTACAAGAAAAATCCATATGGGCTAAGAGCTAGCACATCTAACTTCCTGGTATAATGTGAGAAATAATAACATCTGCACTGAAATTCCATGGCTTGGCACACCATTATTTTCATATGGGTGCACATTTGGAGATCCAAGGGAGCATTGGCCTGGTTGCCTAGGCAACAGAGATGTTCCTTCTCCTCATCCCCATCCCCCAATTGGCAGCCACACTGAGAAAAACAACAATAGCCTCCATGAAGGGTGGAAATCGGAGGGGGGGAGCAATTTGTGGTGCTTTTTTAAAAACCCCAAGATTGCCAAGATCAAATTGCGCAAAAATATGATTCTGTATAATAACAGATACATAAAAAGAAGCCAATGAGGTCTAATACTTTGTTTTATTTAATAATATGAAAATTTGTCTCCTGCCTTTCTAATGCATATGCAGGGCTAAAGGTGGCCAACAGCATTTATATCAGTACAAAATTAAAATAACTTAGACCAAATTATTTTAGCCATCGTCTAACAACAAAGGCCAATCTAACACTGAAAAGAATAACTAACAAGAGCGGGCAGGGAAAATAGATAACATCTTCAAGTCAAACCGCTCCTGGGGAAAAATGCCTTGCTAAAGAGGAAAGCTTTGAGCAAATAATCTGGATGCCCATAAGCAATATTACGACTCTGGAGATGAGCTTCCTTGGAATATTTTCCACAGCTCAGAACAAAAAAATTAAATTCTGCAAAATATGCATGGGCGTGATTTGTAGCTCCCTCTGCTACCAGAAGGACATGTCAAAAAGTCACTTGCTTCTTCCTTCATATATTAAGAGGAAATAGCCCAGCAAGAAATGGGGAATAGATATATGTATAGGAATTTCAAGAGAGCAGCTCTTCTGAGAGCTAAATTTCAGAATCCCATTTGAAATGGAACCATTACAAACAGGTGGTTTTGATTACATCTGTTTCATGTGGTGCCTGTTATAAATTAGAGGGCTGTGCTAATACATCACAAGAGGATTTGAAATATGCAGGAGAAAGCTCCTTTCTTGAATGCAGAGACAGCCAGGAGCAGCTTCCTGAACAGCCACACAAACTAATAAATGAGAGTTTAAAGATGGGATCAAATTTATTATGCACCTTGCAGGGTGACTGAGGTCATCTTAAAAGGAATAACAGTGATTTTATGCAGCTGTAGGGAATAAAAGGAGTCCAGCTTCTTATATCATCATCAAACATGATTTTCTGAGGATTTCTGCCCAGGCCTTCCCCCCAACCCCCCAAGGTGAGGAGGTTAACAATCAAAGAGACAACCTCCTTAATTACACTGCCACACAGGTGGACTATTTTGTGTGGCCCTTGTGAATCTTCATTTGCTCAGGTGTTTAATGACTGACTATTTGGTGGTGGTTGTGATGGAGAGGAGGAGGAGAGGGAGTAGAGGGAGGGGATAATTTTTTCTTTACCAAAGTAAAGAAAAAAGCAACATACAAATACCTGAGATTAAAAAAAGACTTATTCACCCTAGGAATTACATGTATTATACCTATATTGTCTTCTCATTCTCTTGCTTTATGATCGTGCTTATTTAATAAGAAACACCCAATTGCCTGTTGAGATCAGGGCTGATAATTTGTGATTAGAAGAATGATTAACTCTGTCATCCAAGAATGATAGATAGGACTCATTTATATACACATGTATTCTGGATAGGAGATATTATTGAATCTTCTGGTCAACAGCATTGAGGGCAAAGCATCTATGTATTCCCTTCTGGTTAAGGGTGAAAGGATATAATAGAAGTATTTGAGATTGTAAAAGTAGATACTGTACATGAGTTCCTTCTGAGATATTAAATATGCTCTGCTTAATCTTGCTACAAGCTTTGTCACTTCTTCTGTTTCTTCTGTGATTTATTGCAAAAAGTATGTGTATAAATGCATAAATAAATAAACAAATCTGCAAAGTTTCCATTGACTGCTTTATAAGCAGCCATTATAATTGTTACCTCAGGGACAGCCCAATTATATTGTCTTGGATATCAGTTCCAGTTCCAAAAGTTATCTAGAAATTGATAATGATAGGCCTGCATATTCCACAGCATTGGAGATGGCACACTAAATAAATTTGTTTGTTAGTTTAGGCAATGCATATATGGCCACCTAAGGGAAATTGAATGGCTAACTTAGAATTAAAAACACAAAACAAAATAACCAAACAGATAAACATCATAGAAACACACTGCCATTCAACACAACCAAGACCATATCACAGCATGTTCACATTCCTAAATCATTTCCCAGATGGGCTCCTCCAATAGCCTAGCTGAATGACTGGAGGAAAAAACAGATTTTGAAAGCCAACTTTATCTGTTCCAAAAGACATACTGTGTGTGGCAAAAAAGGCACACCTACGGGGTCCCATTAGGAGACATTGTTTCATGGCAGCTAACCAAAACATGCCATTTCCCAGGGGATGAAGCAGTCAAATCAAAGATGCCATCCTGCAAAAAGTTATGGTCATAAGGAAGACAATATGCTATCAAATCAGCTATGTCTCTCACATATCAATATCACTGTGTCTTGGAAACCTATTACTAGTCTTTTCCTTTCCTCTGAATGGGTGTGTTTGAGAAATCACTCAATATCTTTATATAGTCAGATATATGTTCTTAATAATCCAGCCTAAACTGCTAAAGTAAATTTAGATCACAGTGACATCAATTCTTATGCAGCATAAATGTCCTGTAAATACCAAAGTATACTTTGAGAGTTTATTTTACTTTTCTTGTATATTATTATGTTAGCTCACACATCTGCTACAACGACTGCTGATATTAGTGTGGCTTCTCTTTTTGGCCAGTTTTCACTGATGGTACACAGATTTCAAGTTCTGATAATTTACTAAATTCAGTGGACTTCAATGACTCTTCTTAAGAAATCAAATACAATTGTCTTCGTTAATGTTCTATCATTTCTATTTTCACAGATCTCTTCCCTCTCTGAATCTTTCCTCTTTTTGGAACAAAAAATGGGATCAACAAGATTTTGGTGGGACAATTGAGGAAGGGTTTGATAATCCCATGTTTGACAAACCATGTAACCCAAGTGTAAGAGCTCAATTTTCTATATATTTATATATGTATGAACAATGCACCTCCACCAATGTATGTGACAGGAACTTTCAGAACTCAAAACAAAACAAAACAAACAAACAAAAACAATCACCCACATTATCCTGCTGTATTTGCACTGGCAACACTAAATGTGGGTGATCAACAGTTTTCCAACTTTACTCTGACAATTTCCCTCTTGTTCTGAAATCAGTGGGAGAAAAAACATATGCAGTATATAAGTGCAAAGGCTAGAATACATTCCCAACTGAGCTATGCCAATCCACCCAATATATCTTCTCTCAGAGGTGTATCTGTAGGAATGGGATAAGGGCATCTAATATAAAATCTCTTATTGGAATAGGGTGCCAAAATTACCCAGTGGTTCCTGTGCCCAACTCCCTCCCAGAATTGCAATTTTAAAATATTTTTAAACTATCATTTAAAGCAAAAAGCCTCTGATGTTAGTAATTATTATTGCTATTTAATTAATACCTAAGAAAAGAAAAAAAGAGAAGAATACAAAAATAATAGTGATACAATACATACATTATTAAAAACACATAAAAAGTACTATAACAAAAAGTGGAAAATACAACAAAAATAACATGTCATTATAATGATAAACAGTTACAATTCTATATATACTTGTCTAATGCAATATTGGTCAAGATATATACATTTCTGATAGGTTTATAAAGCTATTTTAACCTACTGTATATTCTGTATGAAATCCCATATTTCATTATACCTGTCCATACAAAATCCACATCTATAGGCAATCCGCTCATAGATGATAAGCGCAATCAGATCTTCAATCCACTGAGTAAAAGGAGCCATACCTTTATCTTTCTAATGCTCCAATACTATGATCTTTTGGCATAGTAAGGGTAAAGAGAATCTATTTATATGTTTGTTCCATATAGTAGGTATGCAGTTCAAGAAGATATTATCCTCTGAGAAGTTTAGCTTTTCTTTGACAATCATATTTAGAGTCCACTACTTTTTCCCAAAAACTGGTTAGTATAGGACATTGTAAAATGTGTTTTAAAAAAACATTATCCCCATTTCATCTCCAACAAAATGCTGCTTTGACAATCCTTTTTTATAAAAATAGAATAGAGTCCAATAAGTTATAAATATTTTTTGTTGTGTAAATCATAATTTGAGATCAATTGACAGTCTTGCTATAGAAGATAGTTCTACAGTATAAAAAGATTGAGTTGTAAGCAACTTGAACAAGATGTTAAATACTAGATGTCAGGTTATATATTTCTCCAGAACAAGGCTTCCAAAACTAATCTTATCTCATGCTTTGATCAGGTAACTTCCTTAGTAAATTGTGAAATGCTGTGAGCATAATATATCTTGATTTCAACAAAGCATTTGACAAAGGACAGCCATGACATTCCAATTAGTAAGTTAGTTAAGCATGGGGTGGATGGCATAATAATTATATAAACACGTACTTGGGTCAAAACTGCTCAAAGAATATTTATCAATGTTAAAGTAGAAGGGAGATTTTAAATGGACTGCCATAACATTTGGCTCTGAGCTCTGTATGTTATATATTAATGGCTTCTATGTGGAAGGAATGCTTTACAAATTTGCAGATGACACAAGATTGGGCAGGTTAGTTAATACCATAGAAAATGGAAATATAACTTAAATTGAGTCAGTAGCATGATGTAGCTGGAAAAAAGGCTAAGTAGCATCAATATCACAAGAAATAATAATTCCACTTAATTCTGGGCAGCGCATCTTAAGAAGGATTCAGACAAACTGACAAAAGTGCAAGGAAGAGAGATCAGGAAACTATAAATTAAGCTGTCTGCAAAGATTGAAGGACATTGTTAGGCTTCTGAAGACTGGGTTATTATACTAGAAATCTTCAAATACCTGAAAAAAATGTGACATAGAAGTAGGTGAAGAATTACTCTCAGAGTGCAGGACATTCAATAATAGGTTGATGTTATAGGAAGGTAGATTTTGATTGATATTAAAGAAGTTTGTCAATGGAACAAGTTGTCCATATAGTGGTAGGTTCCATGTTACTAATACATTTGAACAAGGCAAAACAGCCATCTTATTGGAATTGTTAAATCTGCATTCCTGCACTGACTAGGTGGTTGAACTTGATGACCCAAGTAGTCCTTTACAATTAGCTAAGTGAGGTGGGAGGGTTGGGGGGAAGTTACCCATTACCCCATTGTAATCCTAATCTGGTTCAAACCTCCAAGCCCAAAAAACCCACCTTTAAAAGTATTATATCTTAGCATATTTGGTTGTTTGTTACCTAGAGCAGGGGTCTCCAACCTTGGCCACTTTAAGACTTGTGGACTTCAACTCCCAGAATTACTCAGCCAGCAAACCTGACCTACAGTACACTTCTGTAAAAATAAAGGAGAGATTTTATGTCACCCAAGTAACTTTGCCTCTCTATTATACATTTATAAAATGTGTTTAAATATAAAGTTCAAGTTTTCTTAATGCAAAAATGACATTACACAGGCTGTTCATTGCACAGCAAATGAACAGCCTAAGTGTTACAGGTTGTCCTTGAATTATGACCATAATTGAGCTTGGCATTCAGCTGTAAATCATGATGGTCATAATGGGGTCACCTGTGTGACCAGACCTGATTTTATGACATTTTTCATGGTAGTCATTAAGGAACACAATGATGATTAAGCGAATATAGCATGGTTAAGCGAATGCAATGGTTGTTAAGTAGACATGGTGGTCGTTAAGGGAACCATCTGTTCACTATGGGGCGATTTTTGTTGGAAACCAGAAGTAAATGTTGGCTTCTGGCAAAATTGTATATTGCAGTCACATGACCAGAGGCTCTGCATGCAGCCATAAATGCAGGCCGGTTGCTGAGCCCCGAAAATGTGGTCATGTAACTGCAGGGATGTGTGATGTCAGAACTTTGAAGCCAGGTTATAAGTAGCATTTTAGGATCCTTCGTAAGTCCAAATGGTCATTAAGTGGCTTGTGGTAAGTCAAGGACTACGTTTACTTTGTCAACTATAAATACTGGACTGATAGTATGAATTCATCATACCTTAAAAGAGCTCTTTTCTGTTCAAAGCATTTAGGTTCCCAAATTAGTTTTCAGGAATTGCATTTAACATGTACATTTTCTCTTTTTTCTAGGTTTTAGCCAACAGACATTCTGTGGAGGAAACTCAAGAGGAGATGGCAAACAGAAATAGCAGACTTTATTACATTAACTCTTTATATGATGAAATAGAACTTAACGTTTAAGTCATGCATTGCTAGCAGTCAAAAGACTCAGTCACTGATTATTGTTAGATACAATAGCAATAGCACTGTATTTATATACCGCCTATCAGGGCTTGCAACCCTCTCTAAGCAGTTTACAATGTCAGCATACTATAGTTATAGAATTTAATAAACTAAGATAAGAACTGGTATAAAATGAGGCATAAAATGTACCTTGATATGAGTAGAGAATTGATATTAATGTAATCAAAGTTGTGGTAATGTTAATTTTTAACGTTCAAGATATTTGTACCCAGACGACACACTGTTTAATGAAAGATGGATTGTTTACAAAATAAGATAAAAAATTTATAAAAAAAAAAATTCAGTTCATTGGGAATTGACTCCTATTTATGACGGTTGTGGTCTCCCAAGGCCACAATGTGATCCCCTTTTACGACTGTCTCACAAGCAAAGCCAACTAACTTATCAACTGCAGGGATTCACAACAATCAAGTGCGGAAAGTCGTAAACTGGGGCAAAAAACACTCTTAACGAAAGTCTCTCTGAGCAACAGAAATTTTGGCCACCATCGCGGTCGTAACTCGAGGTCTACCTGCCCTGTGTGCAGTATTTGAAATCTGTCTCCAACCGATCTTATTCAACCTTGAAGCCCAGCCAGAAAAAAATAAGAAAGAAATTAAACGGGCAGGCCTGAAGCTACCCCAAAGATGACACAAGGCGATTGAAGGTCTCCTGTTTTTTTTAATGTATCAAACAAGCATAACCCCCAAGTTCTAGCGAATACGAAAGCCTTCATTTCAGAGTAATTAATCTTGAAACATTTTCCAAAGCAGCGTTTCTTAACTCAGGGGTCTCCAACCTTGGCAACTTTAAGACTTGTGGACTTCAACTCCCAGAATTCCTCAGCTAGCCGTGTCTGTTTCTTTTTCTCTTCTTATCCCCCCAAAGAGGAGAGATTGCAGAGGAAGGGATTGCAAGAGAGTAAGCTTTGCTGGCTGAGG
>JANHJO010001778.1:135781-150167 GCA_032468235.1 Pseudoxyrhopus heterurus | reverse complement strand
CACAATCATTTAGTTTCAGCTAAATGTATTCATCTAATTTTTTTCTATCAATAAACAAGCAAATAAATGTTTTGAGAAATTATACAAAAATGTGGTTTGCAGTACTTTTGTTTTTGGAAATAAATTTCTTCTACCAAGAAGAATACTTCGGTGACTTCTATAACAACATGGCTTGGATCCCAAATCATCTTACTGGAATAGAAAAGCACTCAAATAGTGTTCAGAGGAATCCCACCAAACTCGTTACAATCCTATGTTCCTGTCCAAGCCAGTGTGGCTAGTTTTTAAGATCCATTAGTCTTTTGAAGTAATTTTTGAGGGGAAAAGTAAGAAGATGACTTACATAAGAATTCTGCTCAATGATCTCTGAATCAAACATTAACAACGAAATAGCTTAAATGTAGTTAATTTTTTCCTCAATGGTATTATCTAAACATCCTAAGAGCATTTAACAATTTTATATTATTGACATCTGATAGCAAGTTGCCTATGTGCAGGACTGTGTCTGTAGTTAGGTAAAAAATACAGACAATGAAGAACTGAAAAGTGTAAGACATGATTAAATGCATAGGTAATATCCGATTTCATACGATCAAAGAGAGTTTTCCTCTTAATTCTTAGACCTTCAAATGTTGGTCCAAAGGGTTGGGAAACCCTCCAGAGCAAGTACAAGGTAAACAATTACCACCCCTTCATTTAATTAGTTTTATTCTTCAAGACTTTCCATTGTGTTCTATTTGTTTTGAACTGTGGAAATGGAGTGTTAATGTACTTAGGTTTGATTAAGCTGAAGATTATACAAAACTGTACAACCTGTTGACATATGGTTAAGGTAGTACTAATATGTTCAAACTAAAATGTTCCATCTGCCAAAACTACTTCTGAAACTTAAGTTGCAGGGAAGGTTCATCTTACATAATCACTATTAAAGGATTATGATACTTAGAATTTTTGGGGTGAATGGCATACATCGGTGCTTACAATATTTTTCCTGAATATTTGAATGCATTTCCTTATTTTTCACTATATCTCTATCAAATATGAATCTGCCAGAAATGTTTTTCCTCCTTTAAATCTGTGAAGAATTGATAAATGCTCAGTTTGCTTTGTACCTTGAACCTGGCTTCCAAAGAAAGAAACATTAACCTAAGATTAATACATTACTCCAACCCTTCTCCCAGGTAATTGCCTCGCTTTCCTTGGGGGTGAGGAATATCCCATTGTGTACAGTTGGGGTCTCTTGAAGATGAAACACACCTTCAAATAAAGAATACAAAGAAAATTTTGTAAGCCTAAGATAGAGGCTGAGAATTTTTAGAAGTCTCAAACTGATTTAGATTTTTTTGTATATACCTAAAATAAGGGATAGTGGATTTGGAACACAAACAAAAATATTCTGAAATTGTATCTACACTTTTAGTATTTAATGGGAAGGCTTTAGTTTTATAATTTTAGGATGGTAAAAGTATTTTATAGTAAAAATATTGCCTAGATTTGAATGAAAATGAAATTTTCAAGATTTTTTAAAACAAAAACCTTTCACAAAGACTAATCCTTTTTTTCTATTCATATTACTATTACATTAGATTTATATCCCTTTTATTCTGTATGTTGAATCTATTTTGTGATACAAGTTATTTAATAATAAAAAAAAAAATAGAAAATAATGGAAGTATTCATAATACGTCTTAAAACTGGCAGCACTCCAAGTTTCCTGTTAATCATTCCTTTAGTGCTTACAGGCATTGCTGTCCAATATCATTAGGAAAAGACTTTATATTTTAAATATAATTGGAAACTACTGGAATTTTACAGTGGTGTCCTGTTAGCAAATAGTTCAGAACTAGTATTATGTAATGTTGAGGACAAGGGATAAATGAAAAACAGTACAAAGATCGTAACTTATATATAAAAACAAAAGCTTAAAATATTCAAGAATTTCTATTCTGTATCTAGCTCCTTATGATATGGTTGATAATCTGGATGTTCAAAGGAACAAATTACGTTTAGAAAATTTGATTCTAGCAAGCTACTATCTGCCTATTCATTTTTCATTTATTTATTTATTTACCATTTCTGTTTAAAATTTAGGTATGTGTAAGAAGAAAAAAAGATCAATATATGAATGTCCATAAAACTGATTGTTTCATCATGTTCTCAACATGTTTATTAGAAGCTTAAAAGATGTTTATTGTCAGTCCTATATTATTAAATATGCATTTTCATATCAGAAATTAGCTTAAAGAAAGTATTTTTCTTTGCATTATGCCAGTCTAGTCTGCTGTTGAGGAATCTAAAGTGTAATACCCAAGAGGGTATTTTTAATAAAATAGATCCTAATTTTCTTGGTGCTCCTTTCTCAGAACATTCCCATCAGATTACAAATATTTTATGTTATTTTTTTAATAGGAGGCAAGATTAAGATTTCAGGATGAATGAAGCAGTAGCTTTTTCTGTTTGGTCTCCCCTAGGAGAATTTGTAAGGGATTTTTTTTTTGTAATACGATTTTAGTAGGAAATTATGTTGTTAT
Source organism: Pseudoxyrhopus heterurus (assembly GCA_032468235.1). Classification (NCBI taxonomy): domain Eukaryota; kingdom Metazoa; phylum Chordata; class Lepidosauria; order Squamata; genus Pseudoxyrhopus; species Pseudoxyrhopus heterurus. The sequence continues at coordinate 147,636 of JANHJO010001778.1, read as the reverse complement.
TCATATGGACAGAATCATCCAAAATTGAGCATGTTCATATCCAAAGAGGAAACTAGACATGCTTTTAGATCTTTTCCATTTTATGCTCAGCTTGATTGAATCATGGCAAATATTAACTCCTACCAATCTTTAAGTGCAACTGGACTCTCTCAAATTGCAGCTCAGAATGCAGTGATGGTGAATGGTCTGCATCCCTGCCTTCTTATTTTTCTGTGACTGTGAAAGATCAGTCCTCCAGTGATGAAAGCTGGGAGACACTTCCAGGCAAAGAGGAACAAGAACCCGAAGAGCAGAGTGATAGCAGTGGTGTGGAAGAAGAACATAATGAATTTGGTTTCCAATCACGGTATGTCATTCTAATAATGAAATGCTTTTTCAAAAACAAAAATCTATGCTATACTATATGTACTGTATAGTCTATACACAATGTAGAAAATTTATGTATACATATGTTCATATATTGTGTACTCCTGCATTATGTTGCACTGTATGTATACAGTTTTGCTGAGAGCAAAGGAGAAACAGAGAAATTGGGTGGAAATTGGTCATAAGAAGGGAAGGTGTATGGATTAAGGAATTACATGTGAGGTTTTTTGGGGGAAGAAATACCTGTGTTTGGTACAGTTTTGAAATGCTTTTCTGACAAGCTAGTTGCTGGTCTTCCTGACCTTAGCAACAGTGATAGAATCGGAAAATCCTTAAGAGGGAAGAGGAGCTAAAGTTCAAATTCAAAATATTTTTAAAAAAACTCTAACATAACAAAAACTTAAAATTGAATTTTCAAAATATATTTAAACAGGCTAAACATATATTACATTTAAATAAATATATAACTTCTAGAATAGTTATGAATGTAGACAGCCAGCCTGAGTGTAGAACACTTGCATAGGTAGCCCACAACTTACAAACAAGTACCACCATTCAAGTTATGACAGCCTCAGAAAGGGTGCTTTTTGCAATCTCTTTCCTGAACCTGAGTTTCTGTTTTCAGGAAAACCATCAGAAGAATCGAACCATGTTGCTGATAGCAGAAGTGCTAGATCTTATTAACAAATTGAACATTAACAAATGACCAGGCCTGAATGGCATCCACCCAAGGATTATTAAGGAATTTAAAGTTGAAATTGTAGACCTCCTAACTAAAATATGCAACCTGTCTTTATACTTGGGCTCTGAGGTGAAGGACTGAAAAGTTAGCTAATGAGTCTTTACTATTAAGAAAGCCTCATAGGGAGTTAAAGGAAATTATAGGCCTGTCAGCTTAACATATGTTCTAAGGAAGTTAGTAGAAACCACTATTAAAGATAAAATTACCAAACTTTTGGAGACAGAGGCTGTGTTCAGGAATACCCAACATGGGTTTGCTAAGGGAAAGTCTTATCTAATTAATTGAACAGAGGTTTTTGAGGGTGTAGAAAGATGAACCAATAGGAACTGTCTGCTTAGATTTTTCAAAAAGCCTTAGATAATGTCCCTTTTCAAAGACTTCTCATTAAGCTTAACAGCCATGGAATAAAAGGGCAAATCCTTTTGTGCACTAATCAAATCAAATCTTTTTTATTACAGGCAAAGGTCAGCATAAGAGGGTGGGATACAATTAAAAAGTATAAAAACATCAGAATAAGTTATTACATATGAAAAGTTAAAAATATAAAACAAAAATCTAAAAGGAATTTTTAAAAAATCTAAGAGGAGGAGTAGGAGCAGTACACGGACATAAGGAAGCACAGCGAACTAAATCTATTTCACTACAACTGACTCTAGAATAACCAGCTATGTGCTCACTAAAACTGGTTTATGGTATCAATATGTTTTATATTTTTAGGTCTTTATATGTAATTAATGCTATTTAATAAGGAATGTTTCTAGTAATATAACTTGTAAGGATTGTAAAGATACAGCATTTGGCTCATTGTGTAACTAATCACTAGGCCCATCACCACATGAAATGAGACTGGTTTACAAAATGGCAAATGTAACTGAAGGAATAATTCATAAGAGAATCACCACCACACAAAGATTTAGGCTTCCATAAAATACATTTTACAATATATTATACTCTTGTTTTATTCCTCAGTAATGAACAAGGAGTTCTGTAATATATATATACTACTATCTTGCTTTTCGTCTCTGGTAATGTACTATTTTATGGTTTTTTGCCATTTGGATTACTGTCATAAATGCCAAAATAGCACAGTATTTTTAAAGCATTAAACACTTTAGAGAAATGAAAAAAGGAGAAACCTGCATTCTTATTTTGGGTAAAACAAAGGGAATTGCTTCACATGCATTCTGAAATATCGCAACACTCCGTGCAGACCTTGCTTAGCAACTTCCCTAGTCAGCAAATATTTGGAGTTATAAAGATGAAAATGTAACTGTGTAATCAATGCCCACATTTATTATCTTTGCAACATCTCTCTCTTTCCACCACATATTTGCCATTACAGTCAATTGGCATTGTTGTTCTGTGCCTGACCCATTTTCTTTATCTTCCCCTCACAGAGTGAAGAGATTGCCTAAACAAACAATCTCTTCCTGAGCTGCTTTTCTCAGCAGTGCAGCACTTCCATAAAAAGTGCTAACTGCAAGTTAACAAGTTACCTTTGTGATCTTAATTAGCCTGCGTACAGCTGCCTGTAACTGACAAGACTTTAATCATATAGTAACATGGTGTCACTAAAGTCAGTGATTTCTTTTAATGATTTAACTTTTTTTTGCTCTTAAAGAATATAAATCTTAATGAAAATGGAAATAGACCAAATATGAAGATTTATTTATGGGAAGACAGATAGTAAGCATGTATATGATATGAACCTTTTAAGGAGAAATTTCATTGGAATCAGGTGATATTTGTCTAGATTGGATTGCATATTTCCTATCAGAGAAGTAAAGACTCTTAGTCCAAAAACCAAAATGCTAAAGTCTAAAAACAGTTGAAAAATAGTGATTTTATTTTTAATGCTACTGCCTTGCTTACAATATTTGGCCATAGTGCAAAGTCATATTTAGAATAATAATACAGATTATTTAATTTCATCAAATGTTATATTACATTTAAATACAAAAATAGGGAAAATCTGCAGATTTATCAAAATAAAATCTTAAATTGATTAAAGCTTTTTAGTCTTAGTTTTGGATCATTTTCTCAAGAAATGAATGAACATGTATACTTTTTTCACTCATTTGTATAAATAGGTTATCTTTATCTAGTTTTAGGACTTTTGTGGAAAACAGATCAGATTTTGCACAGAAATATTATTCAAAAGGATTCAGAAACGTGAGGGTACTACAGTAGCTAGTAAAAGGTTTTCTCTGGCAAAATAGTTTCATTTTCCCAAGCAGCAGATCGACATAATCCTTGTTTTCTTTGGTTTGGTCCATTTTTAACATTTTTTTGCAGACTTCAGTTTTCTTTGGTTTGGTCCATTTTTAACATTTTTTTGCAGACTTCAACATTTTTTTGCAGACTTTGGTTTGGTCCATTTTTAACATTTTTTTGCAGACTTCATTTTTTTGCAGACTTTTTAACATTTTTTTGCAGACTCCATTTTTAACATTTTTTTGCAGACCCAACACCTGAATCTTTACTGTACATAAAGATTCAGGTGTTGGGTCACACTCCAGACTTGGATTTTTGTGCATTCTTCTTTCTCCTATATATTATTTTAAAATTTCAACTCATTATGCAGCCATAGTAGTTTCCATTTTTTTCAGATTTAAATGGATGTATTATCCAATACTAATTCTCAAAATCTTCCACCTTATTGAATTCTTTTCTGAATGTCTATCCAGGTAAATCCTAACCAATATATCTCCAGCCTAAAACCTTATGCACCATAATCTTTTGTTTCTTTTTCTTTCTGAGATAAAAAGTTATCAGCAAGACAGCTCCAGAATTTAATTAGACATCCAATTCTTAACAGTATTCACAGCATCTATAAACATTATGTCATCTTTTTCAGAATATAACTTCCAGTAATCTAATGGGCAATAATAATACAGTACCACGTATTTATTTGTCTTTCTGTATTTTATAAAAAATTATTTTCAGAATTTCTTCTCTATTCATGGATTTTCATATAGATAGTGTTTACATGCTTCATATGCAATGTTATGCTTTTCCCATTTCAGTTTTGCCTGTTTCTTTTGAAACATGTGCAACCTTTGTGCTATGTTAAAATCATAAATTTCATAATATTTTCAACCAATATTGGCTATAGTAGATAATTAGCAACATTTAAAAAATCTCCTAATCACAAATACCTTAGTTTCTGACTTGAGGGGAAAAAATGAGATTGATAACAAAGACCCACATCCACATTTTCACATTCTCAAAAAGAATAATACCAAGACATCTTTTATCTATTTTTGTGATCTTTTTTTCTCTAAGACTCTGGAAAGTTTCAGTGAGATATGACTTTATCCAGGCATTAGGCTCAGATGTTACAGTCCAACAGTTACATTAGTTTGTAATGTCCATTTGTTGTATGAAAGCTTGGTTTCTTTTTGTATTGGACTAATTTAACTACATTAAAAAAAAGATGTTTTAGAATAGAATAACAGTTGGAAGGGACCTTGGAGGTCTTCTAGTCCAACCTCATGCTTAGGCAGGAAACCCTATACCGTTTCAGACAAATGGTTGTCCAATCTCTAGGACTCCAAGATCCCTCTCACAGTTAGTACTATTGAGCGAGCTACCACTTATACCATACCTATGCATTTTGTTTTTCTTATCTAAATGTAGAATCTTACTTTTTATTTATTTATTACATTCCTTTTCCTCATTCCTTTTCCTCTGTTCATTGTGTCTGATTTTGTGAGACTGTCTGATCAAGTCCCTGCAATTTTGTTGGCAAGGTTTTTCAGAAGAGATTTACCATCCTTGTTCCTCTGGCAGAGAGAAAGTGATTGGCCCGATCTGACTTTGTGCATAAGGCAGGCCTAAAACTCATGGTGTCGTGGTATCTAGCCTGATGCCTTAACTCATATACCAAACTGGCTCTCATTGCGATCATATATCAGCTTAGAAACAAAATGAAAACATTAAGTGTAAGGCAGCAAGAAATAATCACAAAAATACCCAATAATTATAAAATTGGTGTGATATTTATTTAATACACAAAGCTTAACCATGTTAAGAGAAATAAATAAAATTCGATTTGATAATAGCAACTACAAATAAATTGGATCTAGGCAGCCTGGAAATCTAGATAGGGCAGTGTTAGCTGCCCCTGGAAACCTTTGTGATGGCAGCAGTATAAAAGTACATGGGTTAGGGTTTCAGGAACTCTCCACAGAGTTTTCTCCACAGGGGCAGAGTCTTCGTTTATGCTGGTCTCTTTTCAGATCATATAAATATTTTGGCTGTTTTTAACTATATCATTCTTTTATTACAGGGGTTTTTGGCTTGTTTTGTTGTTGTTGTTGTGAACTGTTAGTTGTCCAGAGTTATGTATCTAAGAAGGGCAGCCATAGAAGTAAAATGTATTTCTTTCTTCAGTCCCCACTAGAATAAAATTACTATCTTGCATTCTCTTTATAGCATAGGAAAAACAATATCTGTTTTTTTTAAAATACATAATAAACATTTTGGGTTATTGCTGTGCTGTATGCTGTGCTGTATCTTAAGATAATATATATATACATGTCATATATAAATATAGTTCATAAAGCATCGCATTTTAGCTGCACTGTTGAACTGTGCTGTCTATTATTTTTAAAATAATGTCTGTTGAAAATAGATTGCAGGTATTTTACTCTTAGCACTCAGCATAAATAAAGGATTCTGTACTTTCTATACTGCTTACATGGAAATTTAGTATTTGCTATATTTTGTATAGCTTTTCTCATTTTTATACAAAGGGAACAGACGTCTCTAGAGGATGGAGAGATTCCTTGGTTGCAGTATCATGAAGAAATCGAAAGTAGCAGTGATGAAGAAAATGACCAAGATAGCCATTTTGTACATCCTGGCTTTTTTATGTTGGATGGGAACAACAATCTGGAAGATGATTCCAGTATGAGTGAAGATCTAGATGTTGAATGGAGGTTGGTAGATGCTTCTGCTATCTTCGGTAGTTTAACCTAGCTAAATGGTGATTTGGAACATACCTGACTCATATTTTATTTGAAATAGAATTGCATAATAAAACCTTATTCCATGATAGATGTAAGGACTTCTTTTAATGTCATATCAGAAATACATGACAATGATGGGCATCAGAGCCAAACTGGGCTTAATAGTAGTTGCCACTTGCTCTTTGATTGTCATCCTTTACACAGATTAAATGCTTAATGGTTTGAGAGAGATCTGAGTAAGTTGAAAGAGTTAGAAAATTAGAGCGCTAAAAGAGGTGGGAGACACAAAATAAGAAAATATTATTTTGCTATGTCTCTATGTCATTCCAGTCTCAAGAACTGAACTCATATGTTGGATCTCATCTCACATGGGGATAAATGGGTTTTCCTGCAAGGCTGTGTTCAGTTTGTCACTCAATTCACTAATGTCCTGATATTCTAAAAGTAGCCTCATTAAACAGCTAATCTCTTACTGTTTGCATTTTATTTATTTTTGTATCTGAATATGAAATAGCAGAAATTTTATTTTTTCACCATGTATAAATTAATAATGTAAAGTCATATTTATTCAGAAACAAATTTTTCAGCATCACCGCACATGTTTTCATCCCTACTTAGAGATAAAAAAAAAATAACGCTGTATTTTCCTGTAGGCTGCTTGATGAATTTGGGGATGGTCTTGGGGTTGCTCAAGCAATTTCGTATGTGGATCCCCAGTTCCTTACTTACATGGCCTTGGAAGAACGATTGGCACAGGCTATGGAGGTGAGAAGAAACATGGGTTAAGTCTGTTTATCATTAACTTCCATTGTGGATTTAGATTTTTTTTGTATGTAATTAATATATAATAATTAATAATAATGAAATATATCTTTTTATCTAATCACTGTACCACAATTACCATAGAAAAAGTAACTGCAATATTGATAGTATTTACATTTCATCCTTAAAATTCAGTTGCTATTTACCAGTCACTATGCTGCATACTGATAATATCTGTACCAATTCAGTGTTGTGATAATCTTGCTATATCTTTTTAGCCTTCGTGCGTAGCCTGCATATAAGCTGTTCCTCTGTTGAAAATAATCAATTTAGGAAGACAGCTATTGACACATTTATCTACAGGCTCCAGGAATTTATGAAATGGATCAGATACAACTAAGAGAAAACTCCATGGCAAACTGGCAAGACAAGTCATTCTAGTTGCAGTAGATGAATGCTATAGATAGTCTTTGACTTATAACCAGTCACTTAACAGCCATTTGAAGTTACGAGAAACTCAGGAAACAATAGTCATGAATCATCCTTGAAGGCTGGAAAGGTTTTTGTACCATTCAGAAAGATTGCATTCTCGAGCTTTCTGGCTGGAAAGGGAGAAGGGGGAGCATGGCTTCAAAATTTTGGTAAGGAATGGGCAGAGATATTTAGGCTTACATAGAATGTCAGTTTGGTATAATAGTTAAGGTGCTGGCTTGCAGACTAAAGCCTAGGTGCCCCTTAGGCATGAAATCTGGCTGAGTGACTTTGGACCAGTCACTCTCTCTCATCCCAATCTACCTTACAGGATTGTTGTGGTTGGGAAATAGGCATCTTTAAAAATATAATGATAATGATGTATCTGGCTATTCTATGAGCCAAGTGTACAGGTGTTCTAAAAGTTGAAGAAAAATTATGCCCTTGTCATCTGATGTGGACTGAAGATCTTGACTTTGTGAATTTGTAAATGTGCTCCAAAGTTTTGCAATATGCGTGTACCTGTACCGGATGGTTTGCATCCTCCAAAAAAAAGTCTCCCTTGCTAAAAGCTACTTTTGCAGTCCCTAAAAGCTACTTTTGCAGCCAGAAGCTTTTTATTAAAAAAGTAATAATAACAGTTCCATTTAGTTGGAAGAAGATGTCTAGAATAAAATGAAAAGACAAGTAATCCAAATACTCCTTTTGGGGAAAATTAAATACATATTTTCCAACTGAGCCCAAAAGTTGTGTTCATAGATTTGCTCCAAGACAATTCTAATGTAAGTCTCATGCAAGGATGGTCTTCTGAAAAGGAATCAGGATGTTATTCAGGTGCACTACCACTTATTTATGCAAAATATTGGAAAGTGTGTTCTTCATGAACCTGAAGAAGACAGCTGAATAATGAACCAATTCATATTATGTATTCAGATTTGCTGCACTTAATATCAGACACTATTACATTCAGAATCCACATCCATTTTGGTCTAATTGTAAGTGCTTCATAAGTCCAATTAGGAGAGTAGATCTGAAATAGGAGGCAGTGGGTTCTGTTTTGTAATAGTTACAGGGTTAGGAAGCCTGTAATTTTATTTACTTGTTTGTTAATTTGATTTTAAAGTTGCCCAACTCCAATTGACTATGGGCAGCTGACAGAATAATGAAAAATATAAAAAACAAAATACAACAAAACAGACTTGAACAATTGCAGAATTATTACAAACCAGCACTCCAGACAACACATCAAAAAATAAAACCTCAGAAACAATTGTGTATTGCTGCCAGAATTTATTTTTCTTTGGTGCAAAAAATGGGGATGCAGGGGCTGGAGATGTAGAAAGAAGGATAAATAAAAATGTCCTTCAAATTGTAGTCTGGAAACTCATTTAAAATAGCAAACTTTTGAATATATATGGAATGTTGCCTTTTGCCTGCGAACTGGGCTGGGGGCTTCTAGTTGATGGTGCAAGTTAAATGAAGAGGCAAATTAACTGCTTCCTCTTTTCTCAGAGCACCGGCAAAATCAGTGTACTTTTTGTGCAGGGAAAGAGATGCAGGTAGCAGTGCAGGAGGGAGAGGGGAAGAGTGGGTTGCTTACAAATGGTGGGACTGATATTTTTGACATGGAAAATAGATATTTCTTCCCTTGCTTCCAGTGGATGTATGGATTAGGAATTATGTGCCTAGAATTATTGGAATGTGTAATTTAAGAAAGATATGAATATAGTCACAAGAATGTTGTATAATCATTTATTTTTAGTTGCAGAGGAGTTGTACTTTATAACATAGGACCAACTCAAAATAATTGCCTATCAATTGTTTCAATTAGCCTGAGGTTTTCTAATAACTGGGTAGATAATTTAATATGATGCACTGTAGTCTCATCTATGAAATTAGCAGTTGTGCCAGAATCTAAAAGGGAGCTATACTTCTCTGCCTAAGGGGGAATAAAAAGTTACAAGGGTATTAAAATTCACTAGCCTGTTATAAGCTATTTGAGCTCATGTTAATTGACCAAGAATCCTCCTGCAGAACTCAAGAGGAGAACCTACAAAGTGTCTCAAAGACAAGGTGCTGGAGTAATTTGGCCATTTACTTGTGAGTAACTTGCATATTAACTTCCATTGATACGACACTTTTCAGGAGAAGAATTAACTTCAGCCCGGCAAACCTGTAAAAGCATAAATCAGGATCTCTGGTTTCCTGCTGCAAACAGAGAAACCTGTACGCATGGATTATTTCCAATAGAAGAGAATATACGTAATTCAGGATTGAGCTTTGAGGTCTATAATTTGGTTGCTTGCTGGCAGGCATTTCATTACCCAACTAGGTAATACCATCTGTACTAATGAATACAGGGTTCGCTTCTAGTTTATATATAGTAGCTTGTTCTGCCAGTGTTGTGGGTGTATGGTTTTTCTCCTTGATAGTTCTTTGATTAGGTTATTGTTTTCTGTTTCATCGGTGGTCTGGTGTTAATACCTGCTTATCTCAGTATAGGTTGCTGGAGAGGATGTGTTCTGGTCTTTTTGTTTCCTACTTAGTTTTTTTTACCATCTGTTTTGAATGTGGCTTATCTGTCTATGTGTTTACTGATGGCTCCTTTGTCTGAATGCCAACCTTCCAGAAATTTCCTAGCATTTTTGCATTTAGTTTGATTAGGATGCTCAGTTTTCCAGTTGAAACTATGACTGGGTTTGTCTATATGTTGTAGGATTAAGGAGTTTTTATTGTATCTTCTGACTATTAGTTGGTGTTCATGGATGCACTCTGCTAGTCTTCTAACTATCTGTCCTATATAGTGGTTGTTATATAGACCTTACAGTGTATGTTATAGATGACTTATGTTTTTCTTCTGGGCTATTAAATTTTTCTAGTTAAGATGCATTGAAGGACTTCAGTTGGTTTGTGTGCTGTGATGATACCATGCGATTGTAATACTCTGTTGATTATTTTTGAGATAATTGTGATTGTTAATATTTGTATCACCCTGTTTAGGTGATTTAGCAGACCTGGAAGCGAAGGTTAAAAAATGTACACTCACATCTGTGGTTTACAAAACACAGCAAACTTGTTTTAATAATACAGAGCAAAAACATAGTCGATGAAAACACAGTCCAAAAGTCAACTACGAATCAGTCCATCCATACAGTAGCAATACACAGCAGTTGTTATTTACAGTCTGGCTCTTTCAGTTCAGCACAAACCCGTAACTCCACAATTCAAACAACAACCCACAACAATCCACAACAACCCACATTTTGCTACTACAAAATGCAGACATTTATCTACATGATAATTACAGTTAGCTAGCAGCCACTCCCATAATTACAGCTAACTCGTGGTGTAAAGCCTTAAAGTTACAATACCTTAAAGCTATACTGTTCCTATTATCAGTTAACTACTATTCTTAGCTTATTTACCTGACACACTCTAGATAGGAGATATCCATATCCTAACAGTGATGTATGGCAGTATTATATTTTTCATAGCTTGTATTGGTTGTGCTATAGTGGGTTGAGTGGTAAGGCACTTTCTGATAAAGTTGTGTGGATATCCATTTTGTTGGAAAATGTTGTATAGGTGGTCTGTTTTCTTTTCCTGCTGTTGTGGGTTGCTGCCGTGTGTTAATTTTCAAACAAAGTAGATAGTGAAACAGGTATTTCGATCTTAGTGAATTTGGCTAGGTCAGCTGTGTTGTGTAGTACCAATACCATGGATTCTTTTGCTAGTTCTGGATCTATGGATATAAAAATAATGTGACATCAAATGAAAGCATGTTTCATCTTTTTCTAAGTATTTGGTTTTCGTGGAGGCATTGTAATAGGGATTTAATAGAATATTGAGATGTCCAAACTTTTTTGTAATTTCTTTGACTATATTGAATGTTATGTTTCTTTCTTGTATGGCTGTCTTTTTTTCTCCCTAAAATTTTTTAGGAAGATTATCATATGTTATATGTTGGGGTCCCTTGTAATGATAAAATTGGTTAAAGAGGTATGTGGGACTTGTATATTTTGAAACATCTATAGAAACATGGGAAGACGGATCCACTGTTTTTCATTTGCCACTGTTTTTCTTTCATGATTTAATCTTTCTTTGTTAAGTTGTTGAGTTAGTTCTTGATCTGGTTGCCTGGTTTCTGCATTGGTTGGTATTTACTGAGATGTAGGGTTTTTGGCCTCCAATAATTCTTTGTCTTTGTCTGTGTAAAGATTGAATATAGTACTTAGCATCAGCGTTTGTCACGTGTTATTTTCATAACAATTCAACCATTTATTTATTTAATTTTATATTTCAATATTATTTGGGGAGATTAACTAAAAGGCAATAAAATTAATAAATATTATTGAAATATTGGACAACCATGACCTGTTTCAGAGATATTTTCTAACATAAATAGAAAAAAGGCAAAAGATCATAGGAATATGAGCGACTTCCAACTTTCTGTTAGCTTCCCCATTGAGTTTCCCTGTGTGTGAGACTGATAATGAACATTGGAAATTTTCTTTTTCCTTCCTTCCTTCCTTCCTTCCTTC
>JANHJO010001778.1:92292-103114 GCA_032468235.1 Pseudoxyrhopus heterurus | reverse complement strand
TCAGAATTTGTGCTACCGGTACGCCCGGACCGGGGCGTGTAGGCTGAATCCCACCACTGACCTTATCCATGAAAGCCAGCTGAGTGACCTTGGGCCAGTCAACTCACCTCACTTCAAAGGAGTGTTGTTGTGGGGAAAGTATAAGGCATGTTTGCCACCTTAAGTTGTTTGTAAAAATAATAAAGACAGGATATAAATAAATACATACATAAATGATTCATGAATATAGCTTTTCGTTTATGTTTTAATGTACTGTTCATGGTTCAGCATATTGTGCAAACTGAGGCATTTTGTTTCCCTCAAAAAACAAACTTAAAGATCCAAGGCTTAGTTAATCTATGAAATTCATAGCAAACTATCCAAGACCTGAGACACTCAACTTTTCAGCTCAGCTGAAATTTCATCTACTTGGAGACTGAGTCTTGGATCACATACATTCAATACAGGCATTCCAGTATTAATCCAGTATTGTTAGGCCCCCAACCTAACAAGCCCATTTCATGTTGTCTAATGGCCATTGCTACATTGAAAAAAGAGCCCACATGCAGTATTCTAAGTGTTGTCTTACCAAGGCTTTATAACATGGTGCTAATACCTCAAGATCACATGAAATAGTATCACTTTATAACTTTTTGGGTCACAATATTATAAAAAAGATGTGGAGATTCTGGAAAGAGTGCAGAAAAGAGCAACAAAGATAATTAGGGTATTAAAACATATGAAGAATTGTTGCAGGAATTGGATGTGTCTAATCTAGTGAAAAGAAGGACTAGAGGTGACATAATAGGAGTGTTCCAATATTTGAGGGGCTGCCACAAAGAAGAGGGGCTCAACCTATTTTCCAAATCACAAGAAGGTAGGACAAGAAACAATGGATGGAAATTAATCAAGAAGAGAAGTAACCTAAGTTAGGAGAAATTTCCTAACACTGAGAACAATTAACTAGTGAAATGGCTTGCTTCAGAAGTTCTGGGTACTCCATCACTGGAGGCTTTTAAGAAGAGATTGGATAACCACTTATCTGGAATGGTATAGGGTCTCCTGCTTGAGCAGAGAGTTGGACTAGAAGATCTCCAAGTCCCTTCCAATTCTGTTATTCTGTTACATAGAGCTTCCATAATTATAATTACTCTCCTTCTAATAAGAATTTGATTCTAATTTAAACAACTAAAATAATCTGGAATTGAATCTTTGCAGTATTCCCAGATCTGGGTAAAGTAAAGCTTGTTTTTTATTTCTCTATACCAAAAATGGCATATAGCAGTGAAAAACAATGGTGCGTTTTGCTACTTCTACAAAAACTCAAAGAATGTACCCAGCAATATGGCAATGGCACTGCCAAGCTTGTTGTAGAACCAAATTCTTCCAATCATTCATACTCAGAAGAATCTACAGAATGAATCCAAAGCCAAAAACAACGTAGACTAGCAGATCTCCAGCCAAACTGAGCTTAACAGCAGATGGGCACCTGAGTTTCAAGCTACAAAATCTGTGAGCATTTGTCAGGCCAAATGATCAAGAAACCAGTGGGCATTTGCTTATACATGCTTGCTTGTTTGAGCTTGAAATGAAACTTCAAATGTGACATGACCTAGGGAGAAATTGTCTTGCTCTGTTCATCCAATAGGCTTCCCAGTCTAAACCACCTAACAGTTGCATCATGACAATAAAGGAAACCATCAAAAACAATATTTTACAGGACACAGGATGGGGACGCCAAAATTCTGTGCATAACAAGACCATATGTTGTATAAATGAGTTTATTGGATGTCCCAAGTCCAGAGGAGAATTTGAACATTTAGCTTGTCCCTAAGCCTCATCTCATATTCATACATGTGCTCCTCAACATATGACCACAACTGAGCCTAAGATTTATGTTGTTAAGTGAAAAAGCTGTTAAATGAGTTTCGCCCCATTTTATGACTTTTCTTGTCACATTTCTTTAGTGAATCACTAAAGCTGTTAAATTAGTAACACGGTTGTTAAGTGAATCTGCCTTCTTCATTGTCTTTGCTTGTCAGAAGGTCGCAAAAGGTGATCACATGACCCCAGGACACTGCAACCATCATAAATATGAACAGCTGTCCAGCATCCAAATGTAAATCACATGACTGTGAGGATGCTGCAGTGGTCGTAAGCATGAAAAATGGTCAAAAGTCACTTTTTTCAGTGCCATTCTAACTTCGAATGGTAACTAAATGAACTGTTGTAAGTCGAGGACTATTTGCATATGATAATATGTACTTTATTAAACTGTATATCCCAGGGCATCTGGCATAGATACAATTTGCTGACCTATTTTATATAGAGTGACAAAAATACTTTGTATTATATACAAGTAGCGCTTGACTTACAACCATTCATTTAGTGATTGTTTGAAGTTACGATGGGACTGAAATATGGGACTTACAATCAGCCCTTGAACTTATGATCATCAAATCATCCCCACGGTCATGTCCCAAAAACTCGGGTGCTTGGCAACCAGCATTGATTTACAACAGTCATAGCATCCCAGGGTCATGTGGTCACGATTTATGACTTTTCCCAGCTTCTGACAAATCTGAGGAAGCCAGAATTGCTTAACAACTGTATGATTCACTTAACAGCTATGTTGTTGTTGTTAGTTGCAAAGTCATGTCCGACCCATCGCGACCCCATGGACAACGTTCCACCAGGCTTTCCTGTCCTCTACCATCCCCCGGACTCCATTTAATCTCGCACCAACCGCTTCAGTGACTCCATCCAGCCACCACATTCTCTGTCGTCCCCTTATTTTGCCCTCAATTGCTCCCAGCATTAGGCTCTTCTCCAGTGAGTCCTTCTTTCTCATGAAGTGGCCAAAGTATTTGAGTTAACAGCTATAGCGATTCACTTACCAACCATAGCAAAAAAAAAAAAAAGCTTGTAAAGTTGAGTATGACTCACTCGAAACCTCCTTTCTTAGCAAAGGAGATTCTGGTCGAGAACTACCTGTAATGACACTTTTGTCTAAGTGACACTTAGAAGGCGTTGTGGAACATTTTGTGTGGGCCCATGATTGTTCTTGAAAGTAGAATCCAACTTTAGTAAGGATTGCTGAAACAGGGCCTGTTCTTACAACAGAAAGGATATTGCTTTCCTAGTTAGTAAATTATAGGAATACTATAAGACAAATGTAGCACCCAGATAGCTATATGGACTAGGAGGAGAGTCCGAAGCATCTGTGCATATAGATTTGGCAAAAAAAGGCAAAAGGAAGTGACCTCAGATTCACAATCCCTTAGATCAGGGGTGTCAAACTTGCGCCCCGCGGGCCAGATGTGTTCACGCACTGGCCATACCCACCCCCGGTTTAGGGAATGGGAAAAAAGTTGTGATACGTCATGTAACGACAACATGACGCCACGAGTTTGACACCCCTGCCTTAGATAAAGAGGAAGCAGAACGATAGACAAAGAGGGGACACAGATTAATTCTCTTAGTTTGCATTAACTCTCTATATGAGAGCTAGTTTGGTGTCATGGTTAAGGCATCAAGTTGGGAACCAGGAGACTGTGAGTTAGTCTCATCTTGGGCCAGCTGGGTGACTTTGGGCCAGTTACATTCTGTCAGCCCTTGGGTGGAGACAATGGCAAACCAGTTCTGAAAAACCTTGCCAAAGAATTTCAAGGACTTGTCCAGGCAGTCTCTGAGTATAGACATGATTAAGCAGAAAAAACAAAAAAATAAATAAAATAAACCTCCTCTATTCATCACCCCCTTGTGGTTAGAAGGCGCTAAAGACCATGCCATTGGATTTGTACCTCTAATAGGAAAAGCAACATAACGTTAGAAACCAAGACATCTCTGAGTTGTATATTTTATTTTCAACAATCTTTCAGTTGTTCAAAGGTGAATGAATTATTTAATATACCCAAAGGCTACCAACTTAAAATAGCCCTAATATAGCATTAAAATATTCAGACAATAAACAATGGATAATAAAAGAATTACATTAAACTGTGAAAGATTGCTAGTTACATACCGTAGGTAAATAGTTACACAATGATCCTGATTTTTACTCAGAAATAATTACTGCAATTCAGTAGTTTAAAAAACTTACTCCCTAAAACATATCATAAATTGCAAACATGCAGCTCTATCTTTTGTATATCTGTTTCCAAACATAACCACAACACACTCTCCTCACTGTATACAATTAGGTTTCCACTTCAGTTAGTTGCCATAGGATTTGGATCCAGTCTTAAGCCTACTTATCTGGAAGTGTGCCGTCTTGAACACTTGGAGACTTATTTTTGAGGAGACATAACAGATCAGGCTTTGGCATTTCCTTCAGCACAAGTATATGAAGTTAAATCTTATGTAGTTCACTGGACTTTCATTCTGACTTAAACTTCCCTTCCCCAAATTTCTTTAGGCAATGTCCAATGCTACAATTCTGTGCATCTTCAGTTCAGCCAGGTCTACTTCTGACTATTGAATCTGGTTGTGTTAATCTCAAAAGAGAGTCTCCTCAGATCTATCTCAATGCACCCGCTCTTACGCCATGAAAGACTTTTGTAAAGTTGAGCATGAATCAAATGAAATGCCAAATGATTTGCCTAATATTACTGTACTTGGGAAAGAAAATCACTGCAGCAGATGGCATAAAGAAAACATTTATAATGTACAAGAAAATGTATTCAAACAATCTTAAATATTGTAATAGAAAGTTTTACATTTTCATTTTCCTTTCCATCTCAAACATTTCCATTAATGGCACAAAAATTTGCCAGACATTGTGATCGTACCCTTTTAACCTGGATCTGGTTCAGAGGAGTTCTTAACATTGTTCCAATTGATTTCCGTTACACCTGGGCAACCTGCTCTGATAGCACTGACAGCAGCTGCAAAATGGCTTTTTTTTCTGGAAAGTGAAAGCATTGCCCTTCAAGATGGACATGTATTTCTATGTCCAAATATGCCAATGATCATGGAAGCCCCTTTCATTTCTCAATATAGAAAGACATGGGCCTGTGGAAATACAAAACAGGTTATTATTCTGACTTTAATTTTTATATACCATTTACTATTTTCTTCCTCAAATTCAATGGGTTTTTTTTTGACAAACTGTTTTATGACTTAAGAATTGGAGCAAAGTACAAACACAAAATAATATTACTTCTTGCACAATATCTGAGATCTAGCAAAGTATCACTGACCAGTGTTCCACAGAAAGCATACATATGAATCACTGCAAAAATTGTCCTCAAGTACAGCAATATTAGTCTCCAATTGCTACTAGCTTATACTCCTTCTCAGAAGTGGTTTTCTGGCCAATTCAAAGAATAGAGGAATCAGAAGAGGCAAAGGAGCATGCATCCTGGTTCTGCTGTTGACTTTACACAGTTTGAGGAGAAATGCCAGAATGGGAACTACATGTCTTTATCTGAATGGAACATAGAACATAGAATAATAGAGTTGGAAGAGACCTTGGATGTCTTCTAGGCCAACCCTCCACTCAAGCAGGAAACCCTATACCAGGGGTGTCAAACTCAAGGCCTGGGGGCTGGATCCAGCGTGCAGAGTGCTTAGATCTGGCCCATGGGGCCACCCTGGAAACAGCGAAGGACCAGCCCGCAGTGCCTCTGCTGATAAAAATGGAGCTCGGGAGGGCCACGTTTTCATTGGCAGAGGCCGTCCTAGCCAAAAACAGAGCTTGCGAGGACCACACGTGGCCCCTGAGCTCCGTTTTCGCTGGCAGAGTGCTCGGGCCACCACAGGCACCCCCAACACAAATGATGTCAAGCGGACTATGCCCACTGTGAACACGCCCACCCTGGTCCCTCACAACCCTGATACGGCCCTCAATGAAATCAAGTTTGACACCCCTGCCCTATACCATTTCAGACAAATGGCTGTCCAGTCTCTTTCTGAAAGCCCCCAGTTATGCACCCACAATTTCTGAACTTCTGAACTCATCTCCTCCCTCTACTAGAAAACTGTGATCATCTGGAGATTTTTAAACACATTATTTTGAATGTACAAGGAAGTATTTATAGGAAGCAGTTATATTTCACTTCAGAAAAGTAACAGTAAAATCAAGACAATTCCCAGGCTTCTGGCTTTCAGTTTAAAAAAGTCATATGATATCAAAGAAAAAGCTGAAAGGTGTGAGGACAGCATAAGAGAAGTGCCCTGGATGGGAGAGGGATCCTAGATATGTATTGTGGTTCATAATACATTACTTAGTTTAATGTCCAATATAGCGACAACAGTCATTTTCCAGCAATTTCCAATAAGGAAAATGGTAGCCATACAAGACTGATTTAAGACTTGGGTGAAAATCCCATGGCTGGCATTGCCAATAGCTGGATTCAATGGATCTTTTCATTTCTAAGTAGTTGCCAGAGGCTCAAGCAGGTCAGAAAAATCAAGATGGTAGTCACAGCTGCTCGATCAAAACCTCAATCCCTTTTTTATGTGCAAGATTGTTTTCCATTTTGAGTGTAGAGTGGAAATAACCTGTTTAAAAGACAAACTGCGAATATATTGGAGCAATTCAGAGGGCTGCTATTTTACACTAGAGATTATTCTAGGCACTGCAAACAGAAACCTTCTGAAAGGCTTTTTGCCGATGGTGATGAAGTGATAAAACTCAAGAGATTGTTCAAATGATGAGATTCTTTGGGGCCATTGCAGATGCCTTTATTACTTACATCTTTTCCTGTTGGAACATTTAAAAAGATTAAAAATAAAAAGTGGAAAAATATTTGCTGGCAGAGAGATGTCGCAAGGTGGGAATAAAAATACCTCCTCTCATATACTAACATGCAGTTTCTTCTGGATTTGAGGCAGTTTGGTGTTTTAGAAAAATTGATTACATATACTACAGCCCGCTTTCCCCATACTGTAGAAGATAATATAGGCACGTATAATGTAACTATCCTCTTCAAAGCATGAAATCCAACTGCTTCTCTTCTTACCAAATAAACACCTCCACTTTTATTATCATGATCTCTTATATTGAAACCATCACAACCCTAGAGCTTAAATGCTTACAACTACTGCTGTTACATTAACATGTCTTTTTAGACTGCATTGCATGACTTAAACCTCAATAATGCTGTGGGAAAAACTTGTACAGGCTTAACACAAATATATTATTTTTTATACTTGACTACATTGCAATTCCTATTGGGAATCAGGGATTTTCCTGTTTCCTATTAAACATGACATCATCTCCCACAATTAGGCATTCTTCAGATACAAAGGACACAACACACACTATCCCTACTAGGAATGATGCAGGGGTGGGTTTCAACCGGTGTAACTACTGGTTTGCTTCACACGCGCATTTCGCCCAAACCGATAGCTAAAATTTAAGAACTGGTTCGCCTGAACAGGTGCTATTTTAGGAATCGGTTTGGGCGAACCAGTCCGAACCAGTAGAAACCCACCCCTGGAATGATGTGAGCTATAGCCCAACATGTTTTAAGAATCCAGAGTATGAATTTTATTGACGACGATGATCAAAATTTGCAGAGAGTGTAACATTCTTTGGAAGCTAAAGAGGTTGAGGACTTATACTTTGTCAACAAAGAGGAAAAACTTCACCCAAGAAAGCATTTGTATTTGACACATTCCATGTTTAATTGCCTATTTAGTAATAATTACTACTTTTCCATTGAAGGAAAAAGGAAGGGGGGGGGCACCAAAGGATGAGTTGGTTACATAGTGTCATCAGTGCAGTGTGCCTGGATTTGTGCAGACTCCAGGAGACACTGGAGCACAGGGGTGGAGCGTGGTGTGCTGTACTCCATGGGGATGTAAAGGGTTAGACATGACTTAATGGCTGAACGACAACCACTTTTCCAAAAGAAACCATAGTTTAAAGATGGACCATAGATTTGCAAGAGACAACTAAGTGCTCATTCAAGAATCCAATTAAAATATTCCAACACATCATTGTGCCAACTTCTTCATAAATACATCTAGTGAAGGTCATCCACTTCTTTTCCAGGCTCTTGGTCCCTCTATAAAAATGCTTTTGTTATTAAGGTGCTTTTCCTAATATTTAACTTCCTACCACTTCCTATGACATCACTCATCCAATCTCTTGGGAGATTAGAGAAAAGACTGTGGTGTTTTTCTGTGTGTCTTTTAGGTATCTGAAGTAGATTATCATATCAACCTAAATTGTGTTTTTTGTTATATAATCACCAAGGGTATAAAGATTAATAAATATTTCCTTGTGGCTAAACATTCTCACTGACCTCAATCTCTCTTTGTAGGATTTGCCTTCAGCCCCCTGATCATCTTGCTTCTCTCCTTTGCACCTGTTCCAGACAGTATATTTCTTTTGACATATCTAAAATTACATTTATCTTTTCTGCAGATATGTCCCACAGCTAAATTAATTCAGTTTGTGACCCAGTACACTTTCAGGATACTTTTCCCACATGCTTTCAACAAGCAGCAGAACCCTCCTATCCCAAACCCCTCCATTTGATTTGTTTTTTTTCCCAACAAAAAGGAAATTTGATTCCTTTTCCCCAACTTTACATTTCTCTCTCTTAAATCTCATAACAATCAGATTTAAATATACATATGTTTTTGCCATTTCTCTCCTCAGTTGCATTTAACTTCTTCTGCCTAATATTTTTTTCTTTTTCAATGCTTTTCTTAATCTTGCATATCTGAAAAGAAACAGCATATTGGATATGAATTCTTGCATGAAGTATAAATAAGTATTTCTCATCTTCTGGGCATGTGACTTTTTAAAGGGAAAAAATGGGTTCAGTTATTTGTTGAAAAGTGAATGCTCAAAATATACAGCTGATTTAAATGATGTGGTCATGTTCCTTTTGGACTAATACGTAATTCCTTTTGAAATCTGATTGTTTTACATATTACATATTCTGAAAGCTTTATTAGTTTCTGATTATTATTTTTTTTTTACTTACAGGTAGTCCTTGACTTAGAATTATTCATTTAATGACCATTTGAAGTTACAATGTCACTGAAAAAATGACATGATCATTTTTCACTCTTATGACCATTGCAGCATGTCAGATTAAATGGGATGGCATCATGCCCACATAAGAAGCAGCACACCAACAATGTCAGTCAGTTCTTCTTTTATTCATCAGCAAAGCATGTAATAACATTATCTCTCTATAACCAAATACAATACAACAACAACTGAAAGGAATACAATCAGCCCTTTTGTAGGCAATAATAGTGTGGGCAGTCAGGAAGACAAGAACAGGAGGTGTGATTACATAGGTCAGGAGATCAGGATGTCAGGATGTGAAACAATTAGAGTCAGGAGGCAGATGTCCTGCTTCTGTGGGTGGTTTCCTGAGAGTCCTTCCTTTACAGGATATTTACATGTGGAAAAGTTGCAATGACAGTTAATTCATAATTATTAACAATATCTCTGTCAAATTGTACATAGTATATTTCATTTTCTCTTTTTCAGTCCATAAAATGTATTAATTCCACCCCTCTGAAAAAATGTTTTAAAGAGAGAGTTTAGTACAAGGGTGGACAACTATGGTTCCTTTGCAACCTGTCACATAATTTGGGTTTATGATGCAAACAGGTGACAAAGTTGAAAAAATATGCTTGGTAATGAAGAGGTAAATAGCAATAGCCCTTAGACTTATATACTGCTTCACAGTGCTTTACAGCCATCTCTAAACAGTTTACAGAGTCATCATATTTCCCCAAACAATCTGGGTCTTCATTTTACCAACCTCAGAAGGATGGAAGACTGAGTCAACCTTGAGCCTGTGATGAGATTCGAACTGCCAAATTGCAGGCAGCAGGCAATCAGCAGAAGTAGCCTGCAGTACTGCACTCTAACCACTGTGTCATGTTGGCTCATATTCAATATAAGATTCAATAGAAAAATAGAATAAAAAAACTGCTCCAACTGATGTTTCAGATCAAAAGGATTACACAGCTGCTCTTGGAATAATTGCATTTTATCACTAGGGATAGTTTTCAATGGCAATCGTTTGTCCACACAATCACAAATGGTCAAATCTAATTTAAGAACACCTAATAAAATTTAAGTAACAAAGATAAAATATAAACAGCCCCAATGACAAAGGGGAAAACATATAGTAGTAATTTTGCAATGAGAGAAAAAATGTGATACATACATTATAACAATTAAAGTAAACTAAGTACAGCAAAAATATAAAAAGGACAAAAATAACTAATTAAATAACAAAGGAAAAAAGATCTGTTTAATGTTCTCAATATAGAATTAATCCAATCCTTAAGTTTATAAATAAATCTAGATTATATGCATTTATTTATGTTATTTATTATCTTTTACTATTTGTCTGATTTATATCCTGCATTTTATATTTTATTTATTTATCAAATTTCTACGTGATAGAATAGGATATCAAAGTGATTTCTGGGACATACAGAGCTAAAACAGATTGTTAAATATATTTAAAATGAAATTCAATGGTGAAAAAAAATGGATGGAAACTAACCAAGGAGAAAAGCAACCTAGAACTAAAGAGAAATTTCCTGACAATTAGAACAATTAATCAGTGGAACAACTTAACAACTTCAGAAGTTGTGGGTGCTCCAACACTGCAAGCTTTTAAGAAGAGATTGGACAACCATTGTCTGAAATGTTATAGGGTTTCCTGCCTGAGCAGACGGTTGGACCAGAAGACCTCCAAGATCCCTTCCAACTCTGTTATTCTGTTAAATCTAAATAGATTGCAACCCCAGTTCTGAATTGCAAAGGATCCCTAGCACTAGTAATTTTCTACATTGACAAGCACAATGCTTATTTGGGTGCTCTATAGCAATAGCAATAGCACTGTATTTA
>JANHJO010001778.1:47722-57840 GCA_032468235.1 Pseudoxyrhopus heterurus | reverse complement strand
GACAAATTTTAAAAAAGCGGGACTGTCCCGCCAAAAGCGGGACGTCTGGTCACCTTATTATTGGGGCAAAAGTATACCCATTAACCAAGTTTTTTAGTGAATGCCTTAGGATCTGATGTTAACACAAAGTATGTGTACTTTTCTCAAATTCAGTAAGGAGAAATTATAATTCTTATAATTTTACTTTTCTAAAATAATGGAATATATAGTAAACTGAACCTCAGAGTATCCAAATTATTTAAGTACGTTGAACAGTTGAATTAAACATTTAATACCTAGTTTTATTTATGTTACTAACATCATAAATTAGATAAAAATGAAAGCCCTGAAAGTTTTCATTAATCAAATAGAAAATTATTTTATGAAGTTTATTTTGACTTATTATATACAAATACATTCCCAAATCTTAAAAAGGGTTCATATCCACAGTTCCTTGTCTATTGTAAAAGCCAAATAATGTTTGTGTTCTAATGCTCCCTTCATTATTTCTCATAAAACTTCTCCAGCATTTTTATTCTCAAAGCCCTTTTAAAAAATAACCAGTTTCTATTCCTGAAAAATCTGTTGGGATTTTACACAATTGGCAAAACTGACAAGTGCTGAAGTTAAGAATATGACTTCAAGCTGAAAGTGAGCTAAGACAGTCTCAAATATTTAAAAGGCAGCAGGATGCAATGGCATAGAATATATAAGTTTGAAAACTTAATGAAACAATAGCAAGTATTATGAGCAGAGCTTTTAAACAAGATTTAGTATTTAAATCAATAAATTAACTAAGTCAGATCTAAGATACTGCAAAATATAAATTATTTCTACATGTCAAAAATGTAAACATTTTTCAGTGAACATTTTTTGGTAAAAAATATTCAAACCTTTGATGTATTTCCATGGGCAAATATTGGCAAAAGAATACCAATGTTCATGAAGCTTTTTCTGATTAAACCCTAGGAGATTTGGGGGGGGAAAAGCACTCTATTAGTTGTTCCAGATTTTAACAGCTGCAGCAATCTGTATGTTTTCTGCCACATAGGTTTATGAGAAGTCCTGTGGCTGGCTTTTATTAAATTCATTACATTTCATAAGATCTGTTGGTACAAAACATTACTAACAAAACAGAAGCCTTATTTCATAATCTGCTATAAAAGTAGATGAAAGGTTCCCAATATATAAATATTTTCTTTGCTATTCCTGCAAATAGTACATCTTAGTAAGTGGAGTACTAGATGTCTCAGGAATAGGGCCTCCCATGTCCGTTTGTTTGTGGAGTTTGTTGAAACACATACACACACACACAAAAACCAGAGTCATGCTTTTAGAATAGTAAGAGACTTCCATAAGGCAGGTAGCCTCTCTAAAAAAGCTAAGTCTTGCATTGCATCAGTCAGATGCCTCTTCAAAAAAACAGAAAGGTAAGTTGGGTGCTGCTGGGCCCTGGGCTGGGTGAGGAGCAGGCTGAGTTCTGCAAGTCCGTCGTGTGGCTGGATGGGAAGCATGGTAAGGGCTACAAGTCGTGAATGCCCTCGCTGTGCCGGTAGCTTCTGCTGCTGTTTTAGTGGTTAGTTGGTTGAGTGGCTGGGTCCATTGGATGGGTGGAAGAGATAGGAGGGGGGCGTGGCAGCATCCCTGTGGTCAGTTGTAGGTGCACAACCGTGGGGCCATTGCAGTGACTGAATTTTGAAACCGGATTGTAAGTAGCTTTGAGGGGATTGTAACCCAAGGACTACCTATATAAAACCATATTTGATTATGTTGGCTGACTGAAGACTAAGAGCATCAGATTCTGCATTTTTGGCCAAGCCAAAAGTCCCATTTCTAAAAATTTCAAGTGAAATGCTTCTGTGAAGCCACAAGGAAGTCATAAAGTATCAGTCCTTAACTTTTATTCAGTGGTTGGGTATCCTAGCATATTTCTGAAGGACACTTAACTATTGATGATATTGATATAATTGTTATATATTCATGATTCTAATCCCTATTTAGATCATCTATTAAATCTCACTGGAGCAAATTAGATAAAGTATAAAATATTTGGAATCTCAAAGCTTACAATGAATTCAAATTCCATATCCAAAGCTAGTCTTGAATTGTGGAGCTGGAGACTGATTTTATCTTTACTTTTCCTTAGTTTTGATATTATGAATTTTCCTAGCATGATCATTGCCAGCTCTCATAATACAACCTCTAGCATATTTATGTGGCTCTTTCATTTGAATACATTTTCCCCACCAACGAGAAAGATTCTCCATTCCATATTTCATTTTGGTTAACCATTTCTGCATAATTTTTTTTCTATTAAGGCTGGCTAAATATACTGAATATACAGTGGAACCTCGGTTCACGAATGCTTCTGTTCGCGACCAATTCGGTTCCTGAACAAAAAAGCCAGCCAAGTTTTGAATCTGTTCCCCACTCAAAACTCGATTGGCAAACAAAAAACGGTGTGGAAAGATTCCTTTCCATGCCGTTTTCCCTTCTGTGCATGCGCAGAATTATCTGCGCATGTGCAGTGTTGCTTCAAAATGCAACCAAATCAGTTCACGCTTGCAGTCTGGGAACAGATTGTGGTCGCAAACTGAGGTTTTAATGTATTAATAAATCCATTGTGGCATTATTGATTTTCTTCACAGTCTTTTTCGTTATCCTTTAATGAACGTTTTGACCACTGTTCACCAAAGTCAACACCACTACATTTTTCTGGTTTTGCCATGAGTGATATACATGCCTTTGTTATGGTTCATTTATGCAACTTGAAGTTTTTCATTTTAGCTTTTTCAAATCTAGCTGTTTGTGATGATAAATTTATGTAATGAAAACTTCTCTCGATTCCAGATTATTTCTGAGTAAATTGGCACAAAGCTTTTCTGTGAAAAAACTGTGAAATCCTTTCTACCTGTTTTAATTGTTGACATGTCTTTCAACTACTTCCTGGGTTATGACAGCTAAACATACTACAGAGATTTTGGTAATGGTATTTTATCAAAAACTCCAATGGTAGTTTTTAAGGAAGATTTATTTTTCCAGACTCTTTGCTGATTTTTTTGAGTTAAATACATATGATTATTTCACTAACCCAGTTGGATTTTTAAACATCTCTGATGCATATATGGACAGCTGAGGAAGTTTTATATAATGCAGTACATTTCAGATCCCCCTTGGAATAGAAGATGATCTTAGTGATGTTTTCCAGTTCTTAAGAAAGACTGATTTCAATCAAAGACAGCTGGGGGTGTTTGAAATGGCTATTCACTTCATGAACAGTGCTGGCTCAATGGCCTTGAAATGGAAATAAGCACTGCCCCCTATAGTCAACAACGACTAGTGGAGTAAAATCTGTATTCACTCCGTATCTTTTACTACTAGGAAAATCACAGGGGACACAAAGCAGAGATTTCTTGTCTTCTACAGAAGTATTTGTGCTCCATTAAATAAGGATATTTTGCAATCTTGCTTTTGAAGTACAGCTGAACCTGCCAACAATGGAGTGCTGCCATAGGATAGGAAGTGATAGATGTTATGGAAATATGGATGAAGGCTGAAACAGCATATCAGATGGGGTTAGTAATTAATTGATTTAGTTATTAAACTGTTTAGTTATCAATTGAGGAAGCAATAAAAACAAATCACTAATACCAAACAAAAGTTTAGACTCACTCAGTACAAATATTTTACATTTATTGAAGTGATACAGTAAAAAAAGGTACTGAACATCTGTTAATTGTAGTTGGTCCAGTTAAAGAGAGAGAAGGCATTGAAAATTATCTGCACATTTTCTAAATACACAAAATACCCCTTTTTATAATAGGCTAGGAAAGGGAAGTAAGATTAATTTTGGTTCAATGTGAATACAAAAAATGAGAAATAAATAAAAGTTAAAATGTAGATCTGCTAAAATTGCAAAAGAACAGACAACTATTACAGTAAGCATATATAGGCAATCAGAGCACCTGTATTTTGAAGAAGAATGCAATTCATTCCAGTGTTATGTATAATCTATGTGTTGCACAAATATATTATTTTTAAACAATAAAGGTGCTTTACCTGGTATTAAAACTGCTGGTGCTTATATTGGAACTAACTAGTGGTACAACAATTACAACAAAATACATGTAAAAAAGCTGTAAACTCTTGTAGTGTTCTTATACAAAATGTCTTAATTTCTACTGCGGCTTGCTAAGAGCCCCAGCGTCCCTCTATGGCAATGAGAGGCTGGGCGCTGGCAGTGGGAAAGATGGACAAAACGCAATTTGGAAAACATACTTCTCTGATCTCAAATCAACTTCTGCTTCTGACTATATACTTCTGTCAAATCAGTTAAAAGATACAGTGGTAATCATGTATCTTTCTGGAGTTTGGCAGAAGGCTGACATGGCATTTGATGGCACAGAATTACCTTGCAATTTGTGTCCTGGGATTCAGAACTCAAAAGCTATAAGACTAACCATGACAGATTTAAACATAAAATTAAAAATATGTGTAACCTAAAGGTTGAGTTATGGTTTCTATGCACATGTTCATCATTCTTACTGTTCTGTTTGTATTTTTTCTTTCCACATTACCTTTTTGAATACATTTTTTAAAAAGAATAACGTCTTCTGTTATTCCTTTATACCTTGAAAACAATAACCTGGTCTGTTCTTTCCTGTATCAATAAATAATAGTAGCACTGACCTCCTTTTCTTGCCTTAGAGTTATTTTTCTCATACTCGGTCATCCTGAGTTTCCATTAAGGGCATTTAGAAGATTTCCACCCCCTTCCCTAGGTGTTAATGATGGGCCTACTTACATGAAATGAATCCTTCTACTTTTACAATCAGAAATGAAACCCCACCAAAGATTTAGCCAAGCTAGTAATTCTAAAGCAGTGCTTCTGTGACTTGCTTTCCAGGAAAGATTATGACTTTTGTCTTATTATCTTACATGGTTTATCTACCTTTTATCAAATGATATGTTAGATTTAGTTGGAGCTGATCTTTTCTTCAAAGACTGTTTTGCCTCATTTCTGACTTTAGCTACTTTTAATAGGTCTAGCACATCTGTGACCACTAAAAATTAGCAATAGTTTCTTACACACATTAATTCTTATCTCAATATTGGAATATGTATATGCCTATGCTCAATACTTTAATTCAGGGGTGTTAAATTTGTGGTGAAATAGGCTGAACAATAAACATGTTTTCACTGTTCAATTGCTCCACAGTAAATTGCACAAAACAGATTTGTTTAAAGGATATAGATCTTCCTTATTTTATCATCCTACTTTTTATAGCTTCCCTCTTGCAAGAAAAAAATATTCTCTTTTTCTTATAAATACTTTTATAATGTTGTCAAAAATAAAAGAGGGAATTCAACTTTTCTAAGCACGTTTTTTGCACATTATTCAGTTTCAAGATCTAATGTTTTAACAACTAAGGGGAGAAAAAGTACAAACAAGTAAAATTAAATTGCATTGAAATTAATCTTAAATTGCATGAAACAAAATCTATTAGAACGCAATGAAAATTTATGAGTTTCATAAGACCTACAATCCTCGTAACAATTACTTTATAGAACTAAAGTTGATTTTTTTTTAAAAAAAATATCCAGTATGATTCCCACCCCCCACCCCCCAAGTCCTTGGGCCTTCTTGGATCAGCAGTATTTCTTCTGTTAAGGATCTTAACATGAAATTACACTACGGACTAAAGTATCTTATGGTATTTAATCTATTCTGACTGATGAAAGAGAGATTAGTCTTGCGATAGCATCTGTTTTTGTTATTCAAGACATACAAAAATATTGTATGACCAAGACCTGCTCCTTATTTATTTTTTAAAACATTACACTAATAAATGTTTAAAGTAGAATTTTAGAGTTAGCAGTGCTTCTTTCTTAAGACTCCTTTCAATCCTGACTGAGAATATGGCACTGGATGAAAAAGAATACAACCTACTCCCTTAATTTCCTGTTGAGCAGGCTGCTCAGTGGTTGGGAAATAAGAAGCGGTTTTGGAAGCAGAAGGAAGTTTTTGATGGGAAAAAAAATCCTCACGTTCACAGACTCAGTTCAGAATGGGTTCCTTCTATCCTGCAGGTTCCTTCTAACCTGCAAAAGCTAAAAGCAAGTATCTCACTGCAAGTAATTAAGGAGGAAAGCCTCCACCTTAGCTTAAAGTCTGTAAATTCCAGATAGCTAGAAATAGTATGGTTAAAAGCTCTTCTTGTTAATTTTAAAGAAACAAAATGTACTAAATCTTTTAGTCAGCTAGCAAAATATATAAAAACTGTACTGATAGAGGCCTATAAATTGTTACTTACTACCTTCTGTTTGTAACTTACTGCCAGTAATATGCAATCAGGCTCAACAATTGATGTAATCAGTTGATTCCCTTCCCAAAACTTAACAAACTAACTGAACATTTCTAACCAAACAAGCTTCATAAAATTGCTATTTTCAACCTTCTTGTAGCATCTGCATCAACACTTAAAAATAGCAAAAAGTGTGGCACTTGTTAAGTACCCCATAGTCCATAAATATTTCAAAAATGGAAAGTTACTAAACAATCTTGAATGAATGAGGGCCTTTAATGCTTTCTTACCTTTTTATATATAAGGTATATCGATCTTGTATTTCAGAATAACGTGCTTTTGGCACGAGTCTTACGCTATGTGGCTAATTTATTAAAAAAAGCATAATTTTTTTATAATGAAGCAGTGTATAGAGTGCAAATCAATTTCAAATTATTTTTTATGTGACATTTCAAAAGTTTTGGCTTTTAGTTGTAAAATGTTAATTTGTTCACAATTTATTAGTTTGTTGCATTTTCAAATTTTGCTAATATTTATTGTTAAGAAGCAACAGAAATGCTTATTCAGTATTACATATTACCAGCAATAGTAGAGGGATTCTAACTTTATTTTTACAAGAACTACATTAATCCTGGAACAACAGATTTTCCAGTTATGCAGAAAACTTTCGCTTACCCCATTAAGAAAGGAAATGACTACATGCATTTGGTATGGATATGTTTACAACATAATTTAAATAGTTTTATATGGTAGGTAAACCTGGTTTTACAAATTAAATTACAAACTAAGAGAGTAGATTGTAAGAATGTGTGAAAAATATCATATTAATTAGCTAAACTTACTTTCTGGGAATGAACCTTGACTACATTCTAATTTCTGATTTTAGGTGACCTCTGATTTTAGGACAGGAGACAGGCAAAAGAAATGCCCAATGTTCTGGTATTATGTTCAGAAATGTTTTCAAATTTGAGCAGCAGTCTGACATGAATTGCAAATTTTAACTGCTTACATAAATGAAATATAAATAGCAGTTATCCTTTACATTTATACAAGAAGATGAGGACAAGGTGTCCTTCTAATCAATTTAAGACAAAATGCTGTCTTTTTCCATGTTGCAAGACAGAAGACATTCAGAAGACTTTAAGAAATGGAACAATGTCTCCTATATAAAAATAGTAACCCTTAAAAGAAAAATTAAAAACCTCATGAATACAAGGAAATACATTCATTACATTCTGTCCTGACATTTACACATTAGTGAATGCATAGACGAAAATGTGCAACTGGGCAATTTGTGGTGTTTTTCCCCTTATGGTGTTAGGATTCAGTCCTTGTGCATTTTAATTAATAAAAGAATGCCGATGATTAAAGGCACACTGTTTGATCCCTTTAGGATCACAATAATCAATTTTCCTACTTTTTGCTGAATATTATTTTTATGATTCATGTATGCCCATTACTATGCCTAGAAACTGCAATGTTACATTTATTTCTCATTTTTTTTTACCTCTTTACTGGATTATGAACTATAAAACAATCTTTGTATATAAGGCAACACTCACCTGATGCTCCTTGCATTATGTTACCAACAAGCTCGTCTACAATGAAGAACATTTTCCTCCAATATAATGCTTTACTGTTTTATTCTGATATTAATTTTTATCACATAAATGACATCAATTGTTCTAGTCTAAAAGTAGAATACATCTCGCTCAACATCACCACTCTGTACTACCACAAGACACATGCACAAAAGACCAAAAGTGCTCTTCCAGAATGATGCGCAAAAGAGATGTTTTGCAATCACAAACTTCACAAACATCTTGGTTCTCCCCTATTTCAAGGAGCAAAACATCACATTGTTTCATCTGGAAGTGCCTGATTTGCTGGTACAACATGACTAGCATTTGGCTGCATCTGAGGTATAATCGGAAACCCTTTGCAACAGAACTGACCAGCTATGGATTCAGGAAATCAGGATGAAACCAATAACTGGAAAAAAGTCATTCTCCCTGGGAGTCTCAGGGAGAATCCAGTCATTAATTTTGCTGATTATTGATTGATAATTCTCAGAGCATCCAAATATCAATTTAATAAAGGGTGGATATACTGAGCTTAATTAGAAAAATGGAATTGTATTCTGTTCAAGTTTATAGTTTTAGAGGGAAAACAACTTTTTTCAAAGATAGTAATTTTTTACTACAATATTCTTCTCAGGGCCTTTTTTTAAAAAAAACAACTGAGAAACTGATAGTGGATACATTATGAATGTGTGTGTATTCCTTCCTCCAGGGGCATACAGAATGGAAACATCAATTCACAAAGTTTCCAATCAGGTAATTCACTTTGCTTTTCTGATATAAAATCAGTGCTACTGGTTACCTCAATCATACATCACTTTCATTTGCAAATATGTTGTTGACTGCACTACTGAATGTGCACATTTAAAAATGTCTATTTTTATATTCCATTCTTCTGAAAGACAGTACTTCCCAGTAGTTGCTTTACATGTAACCCTCGCTTTTGAATATATATATTTTTTCCTGAAAATAAAAAAAAATACACTATTAATTGATTTGTGCTTGCCAGTTTCTGGCAAATTGTGCCTCTTTTTTTCTCATTTAAAGATGCAAATAAATAATATCCAATATTATAAACAATTACCATATTGGAATGTCTTTAAAAAAACATGTGCCCAAACTCCATATTCTACAAGCATATCCTTACATAATGCTCTTGAATAAACACATATTCAATATTACATCAGCTGCTGATTTTGCATTGTGTGTTCCTTTCCTTAAAAGATATATTGAAAACTGTGCCTTTAGTTTAAAATTCATGGGAATGGTTCATGAACCACTGGGCTCACACTAAGACTGTTACAAGTGCATGGATTGAAAAGGAGAAACAAAGATCCCAAAATATTCTTTGGGATTTATCACGGAAATATCTAAATGAGTCAGAATTTCTTAACTCTACACATATATTACATGTTTATCTATTTACACAAAACCTAAATGACAGCATATAAAGCACTTAGCAGAATACTCTGTTCTTAAACATTTTGACAGTCTTCAAGTTGGGCACATTTGAATAGAGTAGGTTTTTTATTTATTTAAAAAAAGAATCTAAAAAGAATATCAGAAGAAATGTGATATAAATGTGTCGGATTTGTGACAGGAAAAATAATACTTTTCTACAAAAAAGGAAGTCCTGTCCTTTGAGTCCTGCTAGTTTCTCATGATGTCACCTTCTTTTTCAGTGCAGACAGCTCTTTGTGAATCTCGCTGAATTTTGGTCTCATTTCAGGATTGTAATCCCAACACCGTTGCATTATTTTATAGATATCCTCTGGACACTTCTGAGGTGCTGACATTCGATAGCCTAGTATGTATTTTTAAAAACATATTAGAAATGTAATTAAATGTTGAGAAAGTACAATTTAAAATTAAATGACCAAACCTACTTAGAATCGACTCCTATACAATATGACTTATGCATACATACATAAAGTGTTGGTATTCAACCGGTTCTCACCCTAACCCTAACCCTAACCGGCTAAAAATAAAGTGCAAGAGAAGTTTTTTTTCCTGTCTCTCCCTTCAGTTAATAGCTCCAGGCAGACAGCCAAGAACCACTTAACAGTTGCATCTGGAATGCAGCTGACACATGCTGAATCAAGTCAATAAACAACAGAAACTGACAGGATTAGGGCAAGGAAACCCATCAATCAGCCATCTAAGATAGGATTAACCTTTTCCCTTCAGGAAGAAGGACAAGATTACAAACATTTTCATTATAAAGAGTATTAAGTAACACTTCTGTGATCAGCTG
>JANHJO010001776.1:29735-43307 GCA_032468235.1 Pseudoxyrhopus heterurus | reverse complement strand
CTTGGAGCTGGTGGGATTCAATCAGCCAAACTGCTGATCTGCAGTACTCTGTTCTTACCACTTGAGCCACTGCAGCTATAGATATGCTGGAGTTCACCCACAATCCATCTAATCCAGTCAGAACCTTATGAAAAGCAGGGCACGGATGTGCTTGGATCCACTCATTCAGCTTTCCCAGAGATTGTCACTGAGTGGCACACTATGATGTGATCGCTGCCATTGACACATTTATTTTTGGCAATATTGTCTAGTCTCCTTGGGAGAAGCTAAGTGTCTTTCCTGTTAACTGAGAAAGAAACAAAAGTTAGGGATTAAAAATGGAAATTTGAATGCTCTTAGAAACCTAAACAATATAAACCCTGTCTATTTAATAACGCATCCTAGAGAGAGGTTTAGAGACATCCTTCTCCTGATCTGGTTTTCTAAATGTATATGTTTTAACACTGTGGACCCTGTAAATTTCACTTGTCTGGTGCACCCACAGTTCTACCATTTCAATCTGCGCAATATGTAATTCAATCTCACCAAAAGGTCCATGTTATGTCCATGCTATCTTTTTTTCTCCTAGATTCCAAAAAGTTAGCCCCCCCCCCCTGGTTGTGGTAAATGTAGACACTTTTCTAATTGACATTTCTTGTTTATTCATAGTCTAGCTGTATTCTCCACTCTTGGGAGCCCCTTTTTGGAGGCATCCAGTTCCCGAAGCCATTATCATCCCTCCCAGACCCAGCCATTGAGGCAGAAGAAGCGACAGACGGTGAGAAGAGGATAAAGTCATGCCATGTGGTCTCTAAGGAAAAGCAAATAGCAACTGAAAGCAGACTGTTCTTTTGGATCTCCAGTGATCCATCCTTATGGAATTGGATGATAAGCATTGGGAATCTAGCTATTAGGAATGCAGACTTTTCTCCCTTTTTTCTCTGATCTGAAGGCTGAAACAGAACAGCCATCTTCCTGCAGGAGTTAGACATTCAAAGAGCTGATGGGTATAGCCAAATCATTAGCCTTTTCCTAGAGAGAGCAGGTTGAAATCAACTCAGGCACAAAGTTCTTCTTGAGCCAGTCATCTCGCCTTCTTTCCAGAAATATAAAGATGAAGTAGATGTCTTAAAGCACAAGGCTATGGTTGACATTGCTAAAGATTTCATCTACAGGAATCTGTGATGTATAAAGTCTCATGAAATGAAGCTATGATGTCTGAAGTTTGGATCTCTGATGTCCATGCCAAGGGGGCTCATGTCTTCTTTATTTTTTAACTTCTTAGGTTCTGAGCCCGTCTCGTTTGCAGCATAGGAATTGCTCTGTCTTTTCTGAGGAGCCAGAACCATTGAATGCTTCATACCCTCCTTTACTGCCCGACTCCAGCTCCCATGAGGGAAAGACCCCTAAGTCAAATTCCACAAGCCCCTTCAATGAGTCATGGCCCTCAACTGAACGCAGTTCTTCCTCCCTGACTCCAGAGGGAAAAAAGGATCTTCCAGCACAGCAGTCATCAGAGGCTAAGACCCTGGATGCACCCAAGCTCCCAGATTCTGCCTCAGACAGTGAATCCATTATTGCCAAGTGAGTCCAGTTATAAGAGCCACCTTTGAAATGGCAAATGAAGCTAAGGAACACATGAATGGGCATTGTAGATGAGCATTTAATGATGGCCTTGGTTGCTTTTCTATTGACCTTTTCCCCTTAGAGTCCTGATTTCAGGTCCACCTGAAGACGATGATTGCCTACTGGCCAAACTTCCTTTTCTTTCCTTTGGCAGGTATATTGAGCGGTTTCGCTACGGGAAGCCCACTGATCGTAAAGAGCGCGTGGCATCTAGTGGCAGTTCAACTGAGTTCTGGTGGTTTAGCCACTCATTTCTCCCAGATGGAGAAAACTCTAAGAAGGAAGCGTCACTGTCTTCAGGTACTTAAATCCAAAAGAAGTATAGAAATCTGGCTAGGTTCATGCATTGTACTGAGTCATTGTTTGTCTTACCATGCTTTATTTGGTGCAGTGGCTGAGTTCATAACACTTTGCTACGCCAAAACAATTAACCACATTGTAACTTTAACATGATGTGTGAATATAATTCTTAGAGACACGGAGCTTTTGTCAGACCAAGGCAAAGTCTGAGTTCTCTTGTGGAAATAAAGTTGCCTTAGGCACAGGGATGGTGGCAATAGATGGGAAGAATTTTTCATTTGGAAGTTAGTAGGTATGGCTGTAGGCACACAGGGGCATGTTATCCCTGGGCAGCCTCTACTTGCCAGTTCCCGGTTGGGAGACATGAAGTATTGTTAGCAATTCTTAGCAAGTGGGGATAATGAACAGCCTTGTCAAGAGGACAACAAGTATTGCATTGTCTTCATCCGCTTTACCACTATTAGAGATGTGGTAAAAGGTTTTTTTTTTTAAATAAAAGCAATAGTGAAGGGATCCTGAGAATGGCAGAGGCTTGGAGAATGTTCTTGGTTCCTAAATGTTTTGTGCATCCCTAGCATTTCCTGCAAGTGGTCTGTTCATAAGAGTTTTTGTAGACTTGCTGGGAAGGCATGTAGGTGATAACTGGTTCAGAGGGAACTCTGCAGCTCCATGGAGATACATCTGATGCAAAGAATTTCCTAACCCATTGAAGCATCCTGTGATTTGGGTTTTTTTTTGTCTTTGTATGTAAAATATTTTGAAAAGTTATTCCTTTAGAAAGATGGTTGCTCTATATAAAGCCTTCACTTTTAATCGAGACGTCTCTTTGCAGATAACAGCCAGAGTGAAGTGAGCTCATCTCTCTTCAGTCCCATCCTGACTCAAACTGCCTTGGTGAGTAACAAGATATTCTCCTAGACAAAGATCAGTTTTACCCAAGAGGCAGAAAGGATCACAACTCTGCTGGCTCCCCCCCCCCCTTTCCAGCTCATGGGTAGTCTTGGGCCCAGAGACTTGAGAAAGCTGTATTTGATTCTGAGGATCAAACTTTATCAGCCATAAAGCTCAGCCTACATGAATGGCCTTGAGCTGAGGTGACCTCTGAGCCTTTCCACCTTCAGACTGTGAGAATAAAAGAGAATGTGGCCATCTATGTGGCCCTGAGCTTCTTTAAGGGAGGCCAGAATAGAACTGTAGTAGATACATAAGAAGGTCATCTGATGAAATGTGGCTGCATAGGCTTTGTCAAATACTGTACATACTCGGAGTCATTGCTCTGCTCTAGGTAGAGAAAAATGTAAGATGTGTTACAGTGTTTCTCGGTTACTAGATTTCTTGAGTTTGGTTCCCCCAGTCACTTCTTGTCTTTTACCAAGGACTTAAGAAACTTGAGAGATTCTGAATTTCCAGAGGAGGGAAATCTTGCTTTAAAAATATTCCACGGTCACATTGCATAGTAATGACTTCTTCATCTTTTTTTCCCCAACAACTTACATGTTTTGCATTGGTGTTGGCATTTCCAGAGGTGTCGAAAATTCCACTCTTCTCCATCTGGCAGAATCTTGTCATCCTTTCCCCCCATAGAGTTTTCCCCCATTTACACTACCTTTATTATGCTCTTTGCAGGGAGAAATGCAAGCTGCTTCTGCATTTGAAGCTGAGACAGTGAGCCTGCAGGAAAGAGCAGCTAGGGTCATAAGCAGAAGGTACTGGACTGATTTATTTTTGTCCATCACCCAATAGAGCAATGCCATTTCCCAGTTCTGTGCCTTTGTTTGGGGTCTCAGCCAACTTATATCCCCCCCCAACTATACTTCCTTTCTAACAAGATGCCTTTCTGAATCTGTCTTCTGCTTATAGCATCTCACCACTGAGTAGTTTCAGGCCTGTAAGCTCTGGAGGGCTTGATTCTACTACTACGTCCACCAACCCAAGTAGCACCCCAGACTTGCCTCAACATGCTCTACAGCACTCTGCAGCACACCAAGTCAAAGGTAGGGAGAGATCTGTGATCTAGAATGATTTTTTCCCCCAGAGGTATTTATAAGTTTGGTCAAAGTGAAAGAAATGGCTACTGAGAGTGAAAGGGGAATGGGAGAACCCATGTTCAGCCAGAAAAGATAATCTATGTAAGTTTATTTATGAAAATTAATCTGTTACAGAGGAAAAAAAATGCAGGACGCAGATAAAAGATGGGGGATTCAGGGCCTGGAAACCTTTAATCTGAGAAGGATTTGAATGTGGTCATTGATAACAAGTTGCACTTGAAACAGCTGCTAGAAGAGGTATTGCATTTCTGGGCTGCATTAGAAACAGCATGATATCTGAGATCGCAGAATAATTATTCCTTTCTACTTGGCACTGATGAAACTACACCTGGAGTTGTATCTGATTCTGGGTCCACCTTTCCAGGAGATGTTGCCAGGTTAGGCAGAGTTCACAAGAGGGAAGTGACTTAATGACATGTCTGGTATAATAGGGGAGGTATAATAGCCATATTCAGGTGCATAAAGAGAAGTTGTAGGGAAGATGATTGAGAATCATACTCCATGTCTATAGAAACTAGGAGCAGAAATAAAGGGACACAAGTATCAGTTTCCACAATTTTGCTTAAATATAAGGAAAAAATCCTGATGGTAAGATCTGTACAACAATGGGACAGTCCACATAATAGAGGCTGTGTATTTATCATCTCTGAAGGTCATTACAAAGAGGTGGACAACCATTTCTCTTGCTTGGTTTCCCTGAACTTTGTAGAGGATTAGACTAGATGAATCTATTGGCCCCTTTTAATTCTACAATTATATGAGATGTTCATGAGCCACTCAGATACTCTTTTGCAGTGATGACTTCCAATTCATAACAATGTCTTTTTTTGTTTTCCAGAAAGCTTAGTTCTTCCTTATCATACCACTTCAAGTTCTAATATAGCCTACCCTTTAAAACCAGAAGATGACATCCTATTCCAGTGGCGCTTGCGGCGGAAGATGGAGGAAGCAAGCAAAGCTGTTACTGCAATGCCTCCTGAAGTTTGGAGGAATCCATGCTTCCAATCAACTTGCGCCTCTGGAAAAGTAAGGATTTGAAATCAATTAGTGGAATAAGTGTAGATTTGGAATTGAGATGATGCAATGAAGAGATGCTTTCTTTCCGGTGACTCTTTCATTCCACTGAATTGAAGATTTTGAATTGACTGCTTTACAAGCATTTGTAAAAGAAACATTTTCATAAAATACCTATTTCTGCAAAGCATACACATGCATCCACCTCCACATATACTCTTCAGTCCAAGAATGTTTCGTTTTCTTGAATGTTTTAGCAAGCAGCTTAGGTTATGTTTTATCTGAAAGTCAGTAGCAGAATTTAGCTTTGTGTTGCATGTCAAGAAAATTGACAGGGCAAATACAGAATGCCCCATTAAGGGAAAGAACATAGTGTTATGGCTCCTGATAACATTTGGACTGCTTTCTTTCATTTTTGTGTAACTTTGTGGCAAAAGAGGCGTATAAGATATCTGTGATTTTGGTTCAAAATTAACCAGATGTTTACAATGAATATTTCACATAATGCATACATTGGTAAAATGACTTCTGTACGAGACAATGAAGACATACATTAGTTAAAATGGCTTGTGGCAGTTACATCACAGTAGTATTTAACTTTCTTGTGTAGTAAAGCTCAGTATCAATGTAACATAGGAGACAACAGCTGTGCTGATGAAGGAATTCTTGGTTTAGTCTCCCAATAGGCATTTCTTCATTTCGTGCTAGGAACAGAAGACCAGAAATGCTCTTAAATATTTTTTATTCCTCTTTGCAGATGGAAAGAGAAGTTCTGAGGTCAACTGAGCCAACCCCTCAGAGGGACACAGACCAAAAAGTGTTGTCAACTTCCGAGCCTCAGCTACATGTTAAATATACCCAGAGTCAGTGCCATTCTTGCTCCTGTGCAGGCATGCTAAGGAATGGAGTCACTTCTGGCCAGCGTATTGAAACCATTCCCCCCAGTAATGGGATAGTGGTAACTGGAGCCCCTGAAAGCAGAGATGAGCCAATTGTGAAGGATCCAACCCCACAAAAAGATCATGTCCCTGATTACCTGGAAACTTCTCCTTCAAGATCTGCAAAAGCTATTGAGTCTTTGGGCCAAACAACTTCACGTCATGTTCAACAGGCAGCTCCATCTAAGCAGGGAATGCACCTGGAACTCAGCAGAAGACCAGGGCTATGCAGAGTCAAGCAGAGTCAAGCAAAACCCATTCCAGACCCCAAACAGTCAACGCGCAGCCCCACAAACCATTCAGTTCAACATGTACTATCGGAGGTACGAGCCCCAATTCTTCTGTCTGCCTGACCGTTATCACAGAACAGTTCAGTGGCAATAGCAATAGCATGTAGATTTATATACCGCCTCATAGTGCTTTATAGCATTCTCTGTGTGGCTTACAATATCAGCCAATTGTCCCCAACAATCTGGGTCCTCATTTTACTGACCTCGGAAGGACGGAAGGCTGAGTCAACCTTGAGCCGGTTAGGCTTGAACTCCTGGCTGTGGGCAGAGTTTGCCTGCAATACTGCATTCTAACCACTGCGCCACCCCCTAAATGGAAGTGCAGTGCTTCAGATTCAAAAGGTATTTTGGAATGTACAGGCCTTCCTGATACGCTGCATATACGTTTTTAAAGTAGCCGTGTCTTCCTAGGATCATCAGGATTGCCAACTGAATAATGCTGAATTGTAAAGATCCCGTGTCATTGGATTTTCTTTTGAGAACAATGATTTAAGATTATGTTCCAAGGAAAGAAGTTATTGCCCCTCTTCTCCAATCTTGGGACCTTAAATTCATTAGATTGGCTAGTGTATGACCCAAGAGCCCTGGACTGGTCTAGCTGGTCTCTTGGCCTGATCCCACAGAAACACTGTTGTGTATCTTTGAAAGGAAGGCACAGGATTCATAAGAGCATTAAGCAGGTCAGCTTTAGCCTCTTTCATGTCCACTTTCCTACTAAGGTCCTGAGGACAGAAGGCAGTTTGAATGGGCTTTCTTTTTTCTCTCTTGCCCAGGTAGTTGCTGAAAGGCTTTTCTCCCCACCTGAATCTCCAGCTCTTCTTCGGGACAAACCAAAGAGAAGCTCAAGGACTTTGGGTCCAGAGGAGGCTGTTCCAAAGAATGTTGTCACTCCCTCCCATCCCCAACTCCTGAACATGGCTGCTCAACTGCTGGAGGAGGCTGAAGGTAGTAGAATCCATGGGGACAGGGCAGGTGCTTGAATATCATGGAGATCCTCATCACAGCAGCAATTTTGAGAAGGGGGATTACACTGCATTTTGCTGTGCATATCTAAGCGCAAAGTTATTCCTCCACTTGAGCTTTTTCATGAAACTGGATGTGGATGAAGATTCTGATTCCCTTCTTGGTTGTCCCTGGGCATGGGGCTAGAGCGTGACCCCTCTGCAGTGCTTCTCTTGGGCAAGGGGTGGAATTTAATTTGAACTCCACAACTTAAGGTAGTTATACTTGGGAAAGAAATAAGGATCTAGTTGGAGATGAGATGACGAACACATGAAAGAGGCATGATACAAACAAACTGTGTCATGTTGTGTAGCTGCAGCATGTAAGTTTTATTTTACTGGCTTGCTCTCTGCATCTGACTGCATTACTAGTTGGCACAGGCTTGATCCAAGCAGGATGCAGTTGAAAGCTCTAGTCATGGTGGTTGGATGCTGCTCCAGGCTTATTTTAAGAGGAACCCTTTCAGCATGTGCCGTTTCCCTTGCTATCCAGTGCAGAGCCAAAGGCACCAGTCAAATTCAATTAAGAGACAGAAAGGTTTGTGAGATCTGGACAGTGGAAGGGGGAAGGAGGGAGAAGGAAGTCAAGACAAAGGCTGCAGCAGTTGAAGAGCTGTATACTTGTGAGGGGGTGAAAAAAAAAGAGATCCTAAGAAACTGAGTCCTAGGAACAGAAAGATGGCCTGGCTTTAATGGGGACAATTAGTGGTGGAATTTAACAGAAGTGGCTTAAAGTAAAAGAGATGGTTAAATAACGGAGATGCTATTTTTCTTTTCTGTAGACTCAGATGGCTTGGAATTTGAAGATGACCCTCTGTTACAAGTGTTGAGAGGTCAGAGGGAATCATTGCGCAATGAGCTTCGGTAAGTAGCCACCCTTCACCAAATGCTTGGAGGCCCTCTCATTGGGACCGTGACTTCTTCAGAGGTGCTTCTAGCAACTGTGTAGTCATTAAATTGAATCTGCCTCTCCTTAGTTTGATCAGACCTTCTAATATTGTAACACACCGTGATCGTTCTCCATTCCTCTCGAGTGCTTTTCTGGGTATAGACAAGAAGGTGTGTATTTCGTCTTGAAAAAGCTGCAAGAAACATCTTACAGGGCTGAGTGTAGAATTCAGCTTGATCATCTGACTGTAGGGTTTTTTTTTTTTTTGGTAGTGCTGTTAAGATTCAAATTCCTAGGGCTTCCTGTATAAAATGGAAAGCATGTGCTGAGTGACAGAGTACAGTATTTAAAAATTCAGAGTTTTAAGTGCCAGGTTGTTTTTAAAAGGTTCAGTAAAGTTTGTCATCTTGCTTTGTTCTGGAAAAGCAGAACAAATTTTGCAAAGCATGGGCAACATGTAAATTTGTCTAATGTACATGCATCTCTTGCTTAAGCTTTGTTGGTTTTTCTCTAGAACACAGGGTGGGATTGCTCATTGCTTTCTTGTGGGTGCAGTTTCATTGCTCCCTGCTTCTCAACTGTGGTTCCATTCAAGATCTATTGGATTCTGCAGGCCATTGTTTTCCGCTGTTAACTCTGGTTTCATGTTTTATGTTGCTCTGGTGCCCTCTGGCCCTGAAAGTGGCATGCATTTATATTTCATTTTCTTGCAGAGCTGTGGATTTCCAGATCACTCAGCTGGAAAGTAACTCCTTTGATCAGGGCGTCTCTCACCGATGACCACCTCCTGTGTTCTCTTTGTTGAACCTTGGGTGGTTTAAGATCCCTCCCTCAAGGCATAGCTCGAGTCCAGCATTATCAGGCACTTCAGGATGAATTCAGTCAAAGGGTTTTGAAGGTGCTTTTATTTTATTTTTTTTATTAACTAGTGGTTTTCGATGTCTGCCTGCCCTTAGCAGGCCAGCCTTTTCCTAGAAGATATCTGGGATTGCAGAATAGCCAAGTGATGATGTGTAGGGATGCCTCTGCTTTATATTCAGTGTGCTGTTTCCATGGTTTCGGTGTATATTTCACATTGCATTTAAAATAAATGTGTATTTTTGGATCAAAACAAATTGTGATAATTTGCAGTGTTTTCTATCCAGATACATTGTGTCTAATGAAAAGTGGATCAATGGAGTCCAAACTCATTTATCTTGGAAAAACGGGAATGAATATTTCCTTGTGCAACGAACAAAGAGAACCTTTTGAGGAAGGGGTGGAAAAGAGTATTTGTTTTGGAACAGAAAAGAAGGCTAAAGATCTCACCCTCCAACCCAAATTAAATTTAGCTTGTTCCTTTTTTTCATTCTACCTTTTCAGTTGATAGTCCAAACATCAAAATATTTTTCAAAAATCCATAAAACCCATTATGCCATC
Source organism: Pseudoxyrhopus heterurus (assembly GCA_032468235.1). Lineage (NCBI taxonomy): Eukaryota > Metazoa > Chordata > Lepidosauria > Squamata > Pseudoxyrhopus > Pseudoxyrhopus heterurus. The sequence continues at coordinate 33,803 of JANHJO010001776.1, read as the reverse complement.
TTTTAGCAAAACAATTAGATCTGCTGGGAAACTGATATGAGATCAAAAGCAGTACCAGAATTCAAGCTGGAGAAGACAGGAAAATAAACGGATGAACAAAGGAAAATAAATACAAGCTAGCTTCAGTCTGAGAAGGATGTCTCACAGTTATGGGTCTTTTAGTTACAGGGTCATGATTCTTGCCTGCCTAACTTATTTATATATAAAGAAAATTTTAATAGTCTTGAACATTGGGTGGAAACAAAGTTCCAAAGTGCAAGTTCAAGAACAGAGTCAAATTCCTAGATTCTTTTGCAGCTACTGATTTACTGGACGTATCTTACCTAACAGCATGTAAATTTACTTCAGTTGCATTCAAATGTGAACTGCTTGCATTATGTTTCTAGGCTTTCTCCATTTTTAGCCTACTCAACTGTCCTCATATGATTTGTTAAAATTTGTTTTACTGCAAATAAACCCACTTTAAATAGTTGGATCCCCGTTTGGAGATGATGTCAGCAGTCAAAAGGTGACTTACAACTGTAACAGTACTTCTCCCCAGTACAGGTAGACATCAACTTACAACAGTTCACTTAGTGACCTTTCAAAGTTATAACATCAAAAAAGTAAGTTATTAACATTTTTCACACTTATGACCAACACCATCCATTTGATTTTGTATTCAAGTGAGGACTTGAAGTTAGCTCTCCCAAAGCTCCTCGACTATGTTGCATTCCTGCAAAAGGATCCCTTCAGTATCAAGCAGATTTGGAAAGGGAGGAAGGAATGGGCTGAAAGATGAGTTTCAGCTGTGCCCTGTTTCACTTTTGTGTGTGTGTGTGTGTGTACAAAGTTCAGCTACTCACATCATCATCTCCCCTTCTGTTCAATCATGTCTGATTTTCAAAGACTGTCTGGATAAGTCCCTGCAATTTTCTTGGCAAGGTTTTTCAGAAGCGATTGGCCATTGTTTCTTTCCTAGGGCTGAGAGAAAGTGCCTGGCTCAAGGTCATCCAGATGGCTCCATGCCCAATCACCCACAATGTGTCAAATACCAATTTATAGAATCTACTGCTACAGGATGATTTATAGACCAGGACCTTCAGAAAGTAACATTCTTGCTACTCTTGGTGAGAGTAAATGACAACATTGCCCTTTTGCAAACCAAGCACTTTTGTCACTGGCTACAGAAAATCTGGAAAATAGCTTTGATAGGAAAAATTGATTGACCATAGAAGAGCATTAAAATAACCCAGAGAGGCTAGGATGGTTCCAGTGCATTACCCACAGCAACAGAAAGCCAGTCGTGTATCCCACAGATGAAATTCTGGGAGGGCGCTTTTGATGATCTCTAGAGAATATAAATAACAGGATAAGACAAACCTTCTGAGACAGCAATAAATTCTGTTTGGTTCCTTGGAATGGAGGTTGGGGCCATTTCTGAGCAGAACTTGGATGTTGATAATTTCCTGAGTGTAATGCTGTGGTACGAATCAAGCCTAATTTTGTTGGAATAAAAAGGTAAGAAAAAACAATGTAGGGGAGATAGGTGAATGAGGATTCCAGGATGGGACAGGTGGGTCTTTGGCTTACAACCATTCACTTAGTGACTGTTTGTTGTGGCCCACCAGCGGCCAGCGGAGCTGGCAGCAGATTCGAACAGTGAGGAGGTTGGGGAGGAACCTGGGCCAGTCCTGGAGTCTGGGGAAGGCTCTGATGAGTGCGTCGGAGGCAGAGATGGGGCCAGAGCCATCTGACAGTTATCAGCTGCCTTCGGAGTCAAACATCACTGGGGCAGAAGAACAGCTGGAACCTGTTCCCAGTGTGCGCATGCACAGAGCTGCCAGGAGAAAGGAACAGCTCAGGAACAAGGGTCGACTCAGGAGTAAAGGTACAGGTGGATGGTGAATGGCCCCTCCCATAAGGAATAAACAGCGAAAGGGGAGTGGGGTTTGCAGGAGACAATTAGTTCAATTCATTAGGATGAAGATCTGTTCCTGACTTATTGCCAAGTATTGTCTGCTACAAAGTGGCGTTTGGAAGATATCAGCCTGGCAGCTCTCCAAGCCTGATAAAGGTCTGTAGTTGTGAACTCTCTTGAAAGACTGTTGGCCGGGATTTTGTTGGAGAGGAATTCACTTTAAACTAAATAAAAGGGGTTTTATTGGGACGAGGAGTTGGGAAGCATAGGTCAGAACACTGTTCGATGTGACAACTGCACTGAAAAAAATAACTTATAACCGTTTTTCATACTTATGACCGTTGCAGCATCCTCATGGTCACGTGATCAAAATTCAGACGCTTGGCAACTGACTCATATTTATGATGGTTGCGGTATCCCGGGCTCATGTGATCACTTTTTCAGACCTTCAGACAAGCAAAGTCAATGAGGAAGCCAGATTCACTTAATAACCGTGTTACTAATTCCACAAATGCAGTGATTCCCTTAACAACTATGGCAAGAAAGGTCATAAAATGGGGCAAAACTCACTTAACTGTCTTGCTTAGCAACAGAAATGTCACACTCAATTGTGATCATAAGTCGAGGACTTACCTGGACTAATAGAAGAGAATATTTGTAGCTCAAAATTAATCTGTGGGGTCCTTGGTGCTCTGTGAGCTTGGTGGTTTTCTTGCAGACATTTCATTTTCAATGTATGTATTATCAGTGCTAGTAGCATAGTGGTGCTCCCTTCTAGCACTGATGATGTTACCTGTTGTTATTTTTTTTTATATATTTATTTTATTTTATTTTACAAAACAATCCATCGTCCATTAAACTGTGTGTCATCTGGGTACAGATATCTTGTGCAATAACAGTTAACGTTTACAATCATATTTCATTACATTCATACTAATTCTCTACTCTTAATACTAATATACATAATCTAATTGTTATACCAATCCTCATCTTAACTCATTTAATTCTATTAGCATATTTTCTATATTTCTAACTTTTGTATTCTCTAACCATTGATAAAATGAATCCCATATCTTACAGTATTCCATTTGTTCCTTCTCTTTAATTGCCAATGTTAACCTATTCTAAATACTTTCTTGTTACTTGCTATTTTGCACTGACTGCGTCAGAAACAGTGGGAGAGGTTGCTGATTAATAGGGCTCCCTCAATGGGTCCCTGAATTGTCGGGCACCGATCTCAATTGACCTCCCTGTGAGCGACCTGGGAGGACCCACGCTTCAGACGATACAGCTGGGACCCGTATTGAGAAATAACTTTATTCCGTTAGGTACTGGAATCTCACTATGTCAGTCTGCCTTGTCTTGATCCCCTTGTGACGACAGAGCCACGTCAGCTTGTGTAAGGGCAGGATTACACCAATGCACAAAACATTCATTCGTGGATATTAAAGATTGGGGAAACGATCTTCGGAGCGTCTGTAAGAATGATGGTCCTCCTGGCCTTTATAGGATAAATTTTGATGTGTACGAGTTGGATTCAAATCGGCAGCTTGATCCCAGTTAGCTCGTTCTCTCCTGTCCCTTCAATAGTTAGGAAGGAAAGTTTTTCCGATCCCGCTTTCCTCCCCCTCCCTTCCCGAATTCCAGAGGTGATGGACTTTGGTCCTCATAATCCCTAACCAGCCATTAAGGCTTTTGGGAGTTAGTGCCATCACATCTGGAGAGCGCGACCTTTGTGTGTGCGTGAGAGGGGTGAGGGCTTCTCGGCCTCTTCGATACCTCTGAATTGTTTTGTCTTATTCCTGGCTAAATCATCCAGGCTTGGTTTTGTTTGTGGACCTACACAAATAAAAGATTTTTGGAAGCAGGGGTGGGTGTGGATAAGGGGTGGGGGGCAGACAACCTATTCCGAATGGGGCCTGTCTCCATCCAGGTGACAGCTAAGTTCAACCCTTCCCAAGTGCTTTCAGCTCTTTTCATAATTCAGCCACTACCAGCCCTAGAAAAGGGAGATGGCTGATTTACACAAGGACCGGAGAATGTGGGAGAAAGAATATATATAGATATAGATAGGGGAATGTGGGAGAAAGAATAGATAGATTGATAGATAGATAGATAGATAGATAGATAGATAGATAGATAGATAGATAGATAGATAGATAGATAGA
>JANHJO010001774.1:128505-141037 GCA_032468235.1 Pseudoxyrhopus heterurus | reverse complement strand
GCTCTCTGCTATGATCTGTCCGTCTTGGGTGGCCCTGCACGGCATAGCTCATAGCTTCACTGAGCTACGCAAGCCCCCTCGCCACAACAAGGCAATGATCCTTGAAGGGGGACCTCAGCTAGTAACACTGCCCATTTATGCCACCTAAGACTGCCACCATACAAAGTTTTCCCTGAAGGGTCCTTGGTGCTCTCTTAACTTCGTTGTTTTTCTGCAGATGTTTCATTACCAAACTAGGTAAAGAAATCAGTGTTGAAATATCTGCACAAAATCAACCAAGCTCAGAGAGCGCCCAGGATCCTCATTTCAACTCTGTTCTACAAATATTCTTCTCTAAAGTTTTCTGTAAGAGAAGCAATATTTTGTGTTAATGATCCACATTGCACCTTCAAAAAAGTATTGGAATGTTTACCCCAATCCCAAAATGTGTATTTACTGATATTTTATCAATTACAGATGTCCCCAAACCTTTTGACCATGGATCTTCAGTCTTTAGCAATAATATGTATTTTAGCATAGACTAAAAATATAAGATAAATGGAATAGTGGTAGCAATTCTTTTACAAGGGGGTATTGCATATTTCTTCCTTCTACCTGGTCCAATGTCTCTTAAGAACTTAAGCTTTGACAAAGGAAATTGCACTGAGCTAGTAACAGCCACATTTGTGTTGAAAACATAAAATGAGTCTGTTAAGGAAAGTCTGCTTTCACCTTCAAGGGCACAGTAAAATATTGCCATAGAGATCTATTTTTAGAGATTGCTATCAAAAAAGGCATTTCACACTTTGTACTTTCTATCTTACACTTATCATAAATGAATATCTATTTAAAATGAGGAGAGGACCAGTGTGATGCTTCTGGTACAACAGGACATACAGGGTAAAGAGTGTAATGTTTTCAAATGGTTACAAACTCACAGATTTGGTGATATTTTATTTATTCCTGTTGCATCTTTTCTCAGAAAGCTCAAAGCAGATAAAATTAGGAGGGTCTCCACTAATTTTATCCTCATAGCAAGAATCCCACAAAATAGATTGAATTAAGAAAGACGGATTCAAAGAGATTAGGATGAGGGATTTGAACAATCTTATTCCAATACTTTGAATATTTCTTGGTTCTGATATCACATGTCTTTCATTTGGACCTTCTTCAAAGTGGATTATAGTCCCTGGCTCTGCTCCAACAACTGTACATGATTTATTTTATAAATCTAGGAACATGACCAGTTCCTGACAGCATGTTAATGGAGAACTTGTATAAAACTAGTACTGGATTGAAGCTATGGGCTCTGAATACATAGATCACTCTTTAATTTCTTAGTTATTTTTTTTAAAGAATCTTATCTTATGGCTTTGCACATTTTTCTTGTTTGTTATTCTAAGGAATTGTTAAATAGATTAATTTGCATACTCCTGCATAAATAATCAAGGATACTCTGCAACAGATCATCTAAAATGTGGTAAAAATTAAACACTGACTCAAAAAACTCTTGTAAACATCTTTAAACTCAACAATATGATTCTGAATTATGATACATAGTATTTGTTGACATATGTTATATACCTGATTAATGGGGATTGCTTATCTCTATTTCTTATTACATTTTTGATCTACTATTGTCAATACAGATATCTAAAAGGCAGGTCAAAAAGTTAAGATGTCAGCTATAACTGCAGGATCAAATGTGGATGCCCTGGCACTATTCACATATGAGTGTCAACATTCACTAATTTGTTATACTCATTACATGATTTACTACTCCCACACTGAACTTGTATGTTCAAAAAATTCCTAATTTAAAAGCCAACAACAGAGCATGCTATTCATTTCTTTTTCTAAAATCAAGCTACCATTTATGTTTTTCAGTAGCTCCCAACAACTTGTTAAACTAGTCTAAAGTTCAATCCGTAACTTTCTTTAGTCTATTTTACTGACTTTAATAGGATGTTACTGAACACATCTTTAAATATTCCTCATGTTCTCACCTTGTCATTGGTGCTGATTGGAACACATCAACTTAAAAATATTTTTTTTAATGCGGAAAGCCATGTGTCCATGAAGTGATGCTTATTTTCTTAATATATGACCCATTCAGCCTGCATAACTGCTATATGCCACTTCATGATCAGTGGCAGCTGTCAACCTTGCACAATAAAATTCAGTGATTTTTTACTACCTGTTTTCCAATCAAATCAAGAGGATTGAGTAAGCCAGGAAAAAAAATTATCCATGCTTTTGAAAGACTTGGGGAAACAAACTTAGTTATTTTCACATTTTATTCACCTAATAGAGCTTTGACTTATATTAAAGTGCAGCTATGCAGATTGATTGGTCTGAATACCTAGAGAGTTTAAGAAATACATACACTAATGAATCAAATACTCCCTTTACATTTAAAAGCAAAGTGCTGGTTTTTTTAATTCGTTTTTTAACATCTTCCTTTTCAGCATTTTGTTCTTTTAATCATCTGTAGCTTTTCCCTGTTCACATCTCACATATGCTTCAGACAAATACCTTCAAGGGAAAGGTAATTTGCATGGCCATTAGCAATACCTATAATACCACTACAGGAGTGCTTATTTTCTATTTAGATGCAGACTTTGAAAGAGTATTATTACTGAATAATCTGCAACTTATTTTTATAGAGGTAACAGAACTTATTTTACCATGGTCAACTGATGTACAAACATTTCTGTAGGGTTAAAGGGCAACATGGTGACTCAATAGTTAAGACACTGGGCTTGTTGGCTGGAAAGCTGGCAGCCAATGTTCAAGACCCAAGCACCATGCGACGGGGTGAGCTCCTATCTTCGCCCCAGTTCCTACCAACCTAGCAGTTCGAAAGCATGCAAATGTGAGTAGATACACAAGTACCACTTCAGTGGGAAGGTAACAGTGTTCTGTGACATCATGCTGGTTACACGACCACAGAAATATCTTTGGACAGTAGTGACTCAATGGCCTTGAAACAGAGATGGCAATAATATAATTGGCAATGACTAGTGGAATGAAATCCACAGGGGCTTCTTTACCTTAAAGGACCAACTTCAGCAGTTAGCTAACTGATAAACTGATAAATTCTAGAATGATAGCTTAGCATGGTCATCATTTTCTTAATGTGCAAGGCCTCTGTTGCAACCTTTTTGTGATCAGGTTCACCAATGCCCTAAAAATGCTCAGTTTGAAAAAATTATAGCCATGATCTTAATGATTCCCGGTGCAGGGACAGGGAAATGATTGTTACCAGTGGGCAGGAATTGCCACTACCACCACTCATCATCAGTAATATACTGGAGGTTGCAGTTTCCAGTGAGACCCAATCAATTTAAAACTCATCTTGTTGTCTACTAATAGCACCATATCTGATAAAGAGGCATGGTGACTCGGTGGCTTAAATACGCTGGATTTGCCGATCAGAGAAGGTCAGCTCTCTGTACTCCAATGGTTCGAGTCCTGGTATCGTGTGATGGACTGAGCTCCCATCACTCACCTCAGCTCCTGCCAACCTAGCAGTTTGAAAACATGCAAAATGCAAGTAGATAAATCAGTACCACTCCAGTGGAAAATAATAATAATGGCATTTCATGTGGAGACAAGGAGCCAACCAGTGCCACACCTGCCTGAACACAAAATCAGAGGGGAGAAGCCATGGATGACGCTAATAGTATGCTAATACTAAAATAAACCCTGGGTAACACATGAGTTTGAACTGAATGAGCTAGAAATCTTAGGCAGGTAAACTCTATAATAGCATTATAGATTCTAGGCTAACATACTACCATCCTCCACAAAATAAATAAATAAACAAACAAACAAACAAACAAACCATATCTGATCATTTCCTGCTTCATATTCTGATGAATAGATGGATGTATAGAATCCTGAGTCCTATTATATATATTTTTTCAGCATTTAATTTTGAGATTTTCCCAACAGATTCATTTTTTGTTACGCATCTTTACCATATATATACACTTTGACACATCTTTTTTAATCTGAGAAATTTATAAACCTCACTAGACTCCTTGCCAACCCATACTTTATATATGCTAAAAGAAATTCCTTTATAGGTATCTCAATAATTGGGCAAAAAATAATAATAATTCCACAACAGATTTCTTTTACATTCCTAACGCGTCACAAGAATAGAATGTCCTTTGAATCAGACAGCCTGATCCTCTGCAATACGAATATGCCATTTTAAGAATCAAAATACTATAAAAGAAGCAGTGACATTTGAGTAGGCAGATAAACACGTAACTTTTTAATTGATTTAGTTTAATGAACTGCTAACGCTACCAGAAAGATATCTTTTCCTTTTTCGCAATCAAGATGTCAACGTCTTAGTTACAAAATAAACTTTACATTCGGTGGAGACATACAGTGATTTGTATGTCAGTTGAAGCATAGTCGTTTACATATTATTATGTAACAGTTGATTTAGATCAAATTGTTCCGGGATTTCTTTTGAAAAAAAAAAAGTCTCTCTTTCTTGTTTGACAATCTGAATCGGGCTTTCTCTAGAACATTCTTCCCCTCCCCCACATCACTGCCAAAGACGGAAAGCAGATTCATCATATTTTCGAGTTCTGTGAAGAGAAGAGGATGTTCCTTGTAATTTAATATATACAGAACGTTGACAATGGTTTAGGCAAGTCATTAAAACTACCTCTGGCTCCTTAAGGAGAGATAATAGCTGACTATATCTCAGTCTGACAGAAACATGGTACACTGATGAATGGAACAATTCTTATAAATATGCTTGCATAAGGTTAGGATCACACAGATATCAAAGTATCTGTTTTAAACTAAAAGAAACGGATTCATAAGTTTGGCTTTCTATATAGCTGTATTTAAAGCACATGAAAAAAAATTCCAATTCAATTTTAATAAGGGGTGGAAAGAGAGGGAATGGGAAAGGCGGGAAAACGGAAATTCTTTGGAGAAGATAGCACAAAAATAATTTAACTAAATGAATCGTGGTTTGTCTGATTATGGAACCTCTTCACTAGGAATATCATAATGGAGGATGATTATATATTTTTTTTGTAAACTTCCTTGTCTATGTTTATGGAAATAGAGGGAATTCATTCTTGTTTCTTTTTGGGAAAGTCACAAATAACCAAGCTTGGCTAATCCCAAAAAAACTAAGCAGTGGTGGAATACCAGTCATTGGAGTCAAGAGGAATACAAATCTAATAATGAATACAGATTTCCAAGAGGCAAACTAGTTTATCTTTGAGTGAGCAGAGAAGATAACTACCACAAAGACCAAAGGACCAGCTAGTCCTTGATTTACAAAAGTTTGTTTAGTGACCATTCAAACTTAACAATAGCACTGAAAAATGTGATTTATGACTGTTTTCATAGCTACGACCTTTGTAGCATCCCCATGATCATGTGATCAAAATTTAGATGCTTGGCAACTGGTTCATATTTATGACCATTGCTGTGTCCCAAGGTCCTGTGATCCCCTTTTGCGACCTTCTGATGAGCAAAGTCAATGGGGAAGCCAGATTCACTTAACCTCTGGGTTACTAACTTATCCACTGCAGAGATTCACTTAACAACTAAGGCAAGAAATGTCATAAAATGGGGCAAAACTCACTTAACAATGTCTCACTTAACAACAGAAATTTTGAGTTAAATTGTGGTCATAACTTGAGGACTACCTGTATTTTGTCTGCCATTATTTGCTTTCATCCAGTATCTATTTTTAGTGCCTCCTGAGTAAGAAATAAGGACCTGTATAACTACTTCTTTTTTATTGTTACTCCCTGGTTTTTTTTTTAACCTATCCTCATAAAATTATACCATTTTTGCTGAGGCATCTACAATAATTTCTATAAAGCATTAGCACTCTGATCCAACTGGAATATTTCCTTTTTTCCAAACCAGAATTCAAAAATAAGGATGTGCAAAAAGTTTTGGTCTGAAAATATTCTGAGCTGAAATCATGTTTCAAAGGTTCCAGACTATAAACAAAACACTTAGAACAAAGCAGCAGAACTTTAGAGTATTCCAAGAATCCTTTGTATTGCTGTTTGTTGGTATGTAATTGGTTGGCCTTTTTTCAAAAAAAAATTTCCGACAGCACGAACAGTCCAGACCTCAGTTAACAGGGTGGGAGGGGTGGTGGTGAGAAGGAGAAGAACATGTAGAGAACTGGAAGGAAAGAAGCACTTAAGCAGGCAGCCACAGAAGAAGACAGCTATTCACCAATGCAAGCTTTCCAGCCTGCTTGTGAGTAATCTCTCTTTTGTTTAGCTTTATTTCTTTGCTTTGAGGAAATTAGACTTCAAGGGGGTAGACAATGTGCAATGTATTTGTGCTTATTTTGTCAGCAAATAAAGCAAATGTGTATGGGGGCATATTGTGATTAGCATGCAATTGGTGCAAATGCAAAGATCACCCGTACAATGTTGGTTTAGTTAATTTGCTGAGTTTGGATATGAGTGTGCATATTACTCTTGTGCATATTACTCTGCTGAAGCTAAGTATAAGTAATCTTTTTGGAGATTTAGTAGGTATGCATTCTGTGAATCCCCTTGTATTTACTGCCATGTTATAATTTTATTCCTGCAGTTAAAAGGAATCAGCAGCTACTCCATGAATAAGAAAAAAATTAAGCAAAGGGAACATGATTTATTTCGCCAACAGCAACAAAAATGTGTAATTGTACGTTTAAAAATCATGAACTTTAAGAAAAAAAATCATAAGGAATAAAATCATAGGAATAAAAAAAAGTAGTTGCCTTAGAAAGATGCTAGAAAGGAATGGTGGCTGTTTTTTGCCTTGTTCATTTGCTGGCTCAATTCCTCAGGATGTATTTTAAAAGCCTTATCTAATTAAGAAAAAGTGGTTCTGATACCAGATTCTTATTTAAACAAACTTATTTTTCAGTGAATGAGGCCAGACCTATTTTCCCATTGTTTTCTATGATAATTTGTATTTTAGTGCATTCATAAATGTTTTAAAAATGTTTTTAAAAGCCAGTTTTTATCCAAGTTGATTGGCCAGTAGCAATCAGCATGGTCCACTACCAACCTATTTGATACTCAAATGTGAAACAAGGGAAAAAGTGGTTCTGAATATAATTAAAAACTTCACACAAACAAAAAGCTTTTAGTTATCTTTACTTCATATGACTCTAGAGAAATCATTATGTCATAGTGTATAATTATTCTTCATCTATTTGTATTCTTACAAAAACCAGCCATTTGTTGATTTTCACTAGCAATCAAAGGAAGACAGATTTGAATACAGCCTCTGAACTGAAAAGGGAGACTCTGAATCTGAGATAAAAAAATACTCTTTTCCAGATTACCAAGTCTAGATTCAAACAGAATCATGCACATATGCTACTATTATATTCTATTATTGTTCTTGCTTTTCAAACTAACCTTTCTCCAACAAATGCTCCAAACCCTTTAATTCCATTCTAAATGCTTATTTTCCTGACTTAGCAATAGCACTTACTGCTTTAAAACCATCTCTAAGTGGTTTACAGAGTTAGTACATTGCCCTCAACAATCTGGGTCCTCGTTTTACTGACCTCAGAAGGATGGAAGGCTGAGTCAACATTGAAAATCGAACTCCTGGCAGAGAGCAGAGTCAGCCTACAATACTGCATTCTAACCACTCACCCATCATGGTTCTTTAATTATTTACATTGTTCTCACATACACAAAAACAAGGAACATAATTTGTAAATCTACTAACACCTTAAAATATACCTTTAAATATATTTTTGCTCTAATTTTTTTCAGGAACAGGAGCATCAAAACTTATCACTTGTAAGGTGTAATGAAGATTCGCCTTCTCCAATTGTTAAGACTATTATTCAAGCTGAAGCTACTCCAGGCCTAACATAGAAATTGTTACCTGTAGCTGAATCTATCAAATGAAGAATCTCCATAGACATTTATTAAATGAAGAGTGAGTGCAAAAATAATTTCTAAATGCACCTCCCATTTGTTAAAGTCATCATATAAGTAACAGTTGGGAATACTAGAGGGGACATTAAAGCAAACTATTTTGACTTCCAGATATTCAAGTACTTACTAAAAAAACAAATCCTAAAAGTTTGAAAACAATTTTCATTTATACAAATGATTTAATTATACATATAAGTTAAATATACAGGGTGTTTAATATATTATGTTACTGTGATCTTATACCGTAAGTCAGATAAGTGCTCCTATTCAGAATGCTGGAAATTAAGGCATTTTTTCATATTCCTTATTGTTAAATCTTGCAGAGCTGCATTAGGTAGTGTCAACTGATAAATCATTAATTGACTCCAATACATAACTATTCACATGAATGATTTACTCATGTTAGCAGTGTAGCATCTCTAATGCTCTGCAACAATTTCAGCAAGGACAAGCCACAAACTGTCCAATCGCTTGGTTCCTGGAAATTACGGAACCTTGGCAAGATCTTCTGGGAATGGAGATGTTCGACAGTTTGTGATTTGTCCTTGCTGTGACCAGAACTCATGTTGTTCTTAATATTAATAACCTCATTTGTTTAGGAACTGGCACTTGATAATTATTTCTTACCTGTAAATGATGCTATATATGCTTTAAACATTAAACATTAAAATGGATGCATAGTGCTTTAGATATTACATGAACTCTTAATTTCATGTCAGAAGAAGATAAAATATTTTAATTAATAAATTAATTGAAATATCTGAAGTATTATACTTGGTATGAAAAGATTATTCATGTGGGTAGTAATTTTTACAAACTAGCAGTGATTTCTGCTAATTCATAAAAGACTATGCCTTCTGCCTTTTTAAAGATATGTTTGATTTAATTCAAATAAAACTGATGATTTACAAGTAGAGGTAGTTGTAGCTTGTTATAAAGTGGGCCATCACATGACCAGACCCATTTTAAGACCATTAATAGTGGCAATTGTTAAGAAAACACCATAATCATTAAGTAAACCCATTGTTTGCTATGGGCCAATTTCTGGCAAAAAAAAGTTATAAATCACTGACATATGACCACGGGGCACTACAAACAGCAATAAATCCAGGCCAGTTGCCAAGTGTCCAAACTGTGTTCACATGGTCGTGGGAGGGACAAGTCAGAACTTTAAAACCAGGTCATAAGTAGCTTTTGGAGGGTCCATCATAGATTTGAATGACTATATAAATATAATTAATAAATAAAATAAATTCTATGCTCTAAAAAACTACTCAGTAATTCAGTTATCATTTAAGAATTAGGGATTAGAAAGAAAAATAAACTTTGCCCTTTGATATAAATCCATCATATTTTCACTTTACAAATCAGTATATGAATTTTGCAATTTTCTAAAACTATATATCAAAATCCATATACCAGGAATGATATTGACAAGAATACATCTATAACATTATGCTTAAAAATATTAAAAAGGTACTATACAGCAAAATAAATGATGTATTGAAGTATCTACACAGATACACAGACAAAACACGTATATAAAACATAATGAATATGAAATATGTACAAATTTTAAAATGTACTTCTAAAAATGATGTAAAATATATGGAAGAAATGAAGAAAGTGACGTATTTTTTCATCTCTAGCAGCACTATTTTTTACTTTCAATCCTTCCTGCATATCATTTCATATGAAAGCAAACCTTTATCAAGATAATATAAAGGTTAGGTATAATGAACATTTGGTTACAAAATCACCCCGTGCTGCAGCTATAAATGGGCATATTTATTGATCTATAGGAACAGTTACTTCTGAAGTATACCTCCTCTATACCTTTCCATCATCACCTCCCTACAAGCTTTTGGTAAGCTTTCCATCATTTTTCCATTGCCACCATACTTTTATTTCTTAATATTAGACATGGAAGAAATTTTATTTATTTATTTTTTATTTTACTAAATTTATATACCGCCCTCTCCCGAGGGACTCAGGGCGGTGTACAAGATAAAACCATATAAAAATAGTACATAAAAAAAACAAGGATTAAAATACACATTCACACATAGTTTACTTCAGTCCCAAGCCTGCCGGCACAGCCAGGTCTTCAGATAGGTTGTAGGTCACCTTGCCCCCTTGTAAATATTTGTACTGCATGCACAGAGGCACCAATTCGCTTAAAAGTTTCAGTTCTCTAGTTGGCGTGTGCTACAGTAAACAGGAAACATATGCTCAACAGAACATCCAGATTAAATAGGCTCCCAGGTGTATCAGTCTTGCTGTTTGCCTTTGTTTGCTTCTAATGGGTTTTAAGCTGAGGTGTTAGCGGTGCAGACCCTGGAGGAAACTGTTCATTGCATGTTCCGGCATCTTTGGCCTGAACAATTGAGGCAATTCTAGCCTTCCAGAGAGTTCTCGCCAGACTCTTTAATTTCTATGTATGCTGCCACAAAATTGGAACGCCAAACAATAGCAGCCGCTGATTTAGCTCTTCAAAATACTCCGGCAACACTTAAGCAAAATATACCTTGCACAAAAGATGCCTAAACCATTTGCTCCATCAAGAACATTAAACAACTTGGCTCTCTCAGGCATAACGATCCATGGTAAATAGGCTGAGTGTTTCATCGTTTGCATGCAGGTCACACTTTAATGAACTCACACTCAACAAAACCCGTCTGACGAAAGGAAAGCAGAAAATAAAAACAAGCAAGCAAGAAATGGCCATTAGACTTGGAGGCTCCAAACATCTATAAGAACTTCTGGGGAATGAGAAGGACTGGGAAAGTGTCATTTGTAAGGTATTTAATTTTGGACGTTAATTCTCGATTGGACACTTTCCTGTGAATTTTAAGTGGAGGGGAGAGAGAGAGAGAGAGGGAGGGAGAGAGAGAGAGAGAGAGGATCTACAAAGATGTTCAGCTGGAGAATCTGTGGGAAGTGATGATCAGAGGCAAACAATAAAGAGAGGAAACCAGCCACCTGCAGGGATTTTTAGGAGGATTAACACATCCTCTTTGTTAAAAAATGAATGCAGCAAAGGCTGAAGCTGTTAAGACCAAAATATCTGAGATGCCAAAAGCTGTTGATAAATAGTTTGAATCACGCTTCGGTGATACAAAAGTTCAAACTTCCTTCAGAATTTATTTTTTGGATTACGATATATTATTTTAAGCTTCTAATCTGCATGGTTACCAACGGGTGTATGCCTTTCGTTATTAAAATGCAGCATGGAACTCATGAAGGTGGGTTTTTTTTTGTCACCTTTGATATTCAGTTTGGTCTTGGAACCCTTGACGCGTCTCATACGACCAACTTGTGAAATGAAAAACTCAACAAGATCACGATCAAAGCCCTGTGCAGGTGCTGTCCGTAATCAAGGCTGAGAAAATGGCATAATAATCCACTAGGACACCAGGGTGGCAGGAAAGATGCAAGGTTTAAACCCAGGGGCTGATGCATACAAATGCTGGGTGCTTAATGGATTTTTTCAGACTAAATAGCGAAGCATTATAATCAGAGGTGGTATTCAGCCAGTTCTGACAGGTTCGGGAGAACCGTAGCGATAATTTTGATTGGATTGGAGAACCAGCAAATACCACCTCTGATTGGTCGATCGCATAGTCACGTCCACTAAGCCATGCCCACAGAACCGGTAGTAAAAAAATTTGAATCCCACCACTGATTATAATTTGATTATAGACAAGAGATGAGATGTCAGAAGAAGAGGTCTTGTGTCGAATTATTACAGAAGGGGATAAATTGCTGAAATTGTTTGTACTTGTCTTATTTATTTACATCCCATCTTTATGATTTTTATAACTAACTCAAGGCAGCAAACATACATAATACTGCTCCATCCTCCTATTTTCCCCACAACAACCACCCTGTGAGGTGGGTTAGATTGAGAGAAAAAGACTGGCCCAAAATCACCCAGCTAGCTTTCATGGCTAAGGCAGGACTCAAACTGACAATCTCCTGTTTTCTAGCAAACTGTCTTGATGAAGGGAATAGTCACTTCTTTATATAACTTTTCTTTTCTTTTTTTTCTGTTTCTTTGCACTTTTTATAATTTTCTTAGTTTGTATTAGTGTTTTACTTTGTATTTTTAAACTTTAATAAAAAATTATTATTATATATGAAAAGAATACATACTTGAATTTCTAAAGAGATTTATTGCCAGAATCAGGACAGAAGTCTGACAAAATAAGGTGGACCAGTCTACCTTCTGTAGCTGGCATACTCATTGTTAGTAGCATCCCTTCTTCAAAACACTTCACAAAGAACTCAGACTTGGTTCACGCAACATGCAATTTTGTTCTTTATTTACTCGCACAATAGAATTTTACCTCAGCATAATGTCGTAATAAATTAAGCTGGATTTAAGGTTTAACCTTTTGTGTGAAGCCAAGTTCTGTGTGTAACCATGTATGTGTGAAGATGTTTTCCATGTAAAGAAGGATCCTGTTCAAATCCCTTTCAGTGCACAAGGATTGTTGTTGTTGTTAGATGTGAAGTCGTGTCCGACCCATCGCGACCCCATGGACAACGTTCCTCCAGGCCCTCATGTCTTCTACCATCCCCTGGAGTCCATT
>JANHJO010001773.1:151772-163675 GCA_032468235.1 Pseudoxyrhopus heterurus | reverse complement strand
ACATTGTAAACCGCTTAGAGAGGGTTGCAAGCCCTGATAGGCGGTATATAAATACAGTGCTATTGCTATTACTATTACTATTGTCACAATTACAAACTATAGTTCTGGAATAAAAGAAAAAGACAGATGGTAGGCTAAAGAATATGAATTGTTAATTGAAGAAAAGCAGAACAAATGAGAGAAAGGGAACTGATCTTTCTGGAAATACTAAGGACACAGATTCAGAGTTTATAACATATTATAGTTCACATAAAGGAATAAGCAAAAGTCAAATCTAGTACAAGTCAGAATGGAGGAATGCTCAAGAAGCTGTCAGAAAAACAGAGCCTAGGTACCTCAACAAGTCAGTTTCCAGATAGAAGTTTGCAAAGTTCTCAATCACTTTCTCGTGGACTTATGTGCCTATTCATGCTTCAAACTGCTGAGCCCTACTAAAATCTGGCCAGACCCAATTTACTTGTACTTGTCCTTCATTACTCCTAAGCAAACCAGTCTTGTGTCCTCATACTTCTGCATTCAGGTAGCATTCTTATGGTCTTAGGTTTAGTTCTGGTCAGGTATTTCTAAGCTGGATAGAAGTAGTTCTGGTTCAAGTTGTGTCCTAGGTGTTCAGATACCTGGAGTGCTCCAGAGAGCTTCCCTTCTGTCACTTCTTTTTCTCCTCCTCTGAAACCGAAATCAGAGGTGGTGAGATGTTGATCAAATGACTTGGATACGCAGAGAAATGTTCAAGTTCCCGTGAGTCAGGGTAGTCAAAAGTGGAAGCCAAGCAGAACTTTCTTGTATGTGTTATTTTGAAATCAGTAGCAAAAATGTTAGTTCAGAAAATACTTTTGTCACCAGATAAAGTCTGATGGAGCAGATTTCGTAGCTTCAGCACAAACTCAGCCTTCCCTGCCTTCTATTTGTAGCATATTTTTTTCCTGAGATTTAAGTTCTCTCAGTTAAGACATCATCTTATTAAGGATTATGAAACCTTTCATGTTGTAAGCCTGAGGGAAGGAACTGTTTGATCTTTTATTATTTTTATATTGGTCAGTCTGGGATTTTGTTCAAGTGAAATTCTTTTGATTTGATATCTGTATTGTTTAAATATTGTTTTTTGTTGCCACAAAAAATGGGGGGGAAGGAAGGGGGAGAAAGTGCTGTTTGCTTTCTTAGGTTTCTTCTGCAGCTTCGGCTGCAAACGTTATACATAGCTACATAATATTGGGCTGTGCTTCACAGGAATAAAACGTGGAAGCTGGGTTAGGAAGCAAGGTGGACCTCCTGCTTGTAAACTGAAGTGAAACAGTCGTGTTGAGCCCTTTTGCCTGCCTTGATGTGACAGGCACTCGCAGTAGCTGGCAGTGATTTCTGTGTATGTGCTGTGTATGCTCAAAAGTCTCTTCCAGTTAACACAAGTGCCAACCGAGGCAGGCAAAGCACTGCAAAGCGCCTCCTTGAGGCAAATCACATCACCCCTTCACCTTATCAAAGAGAATCATGTCGCTTCCACAGTGTGAAGCTTTTCATCAAGGCAGATCCAAGCCACCTCCCAGAGGCCTGGTATATTCGTTTTGGCTTCAGTGGGGTGGGATTGGCTTTTGAGCAAAGCTGCATTGGCTTATATACAGAGAGATTAACTCTGTGCACTTGCTCTTTTTTGATTACAAACTCCAAGAAAATGTTCCGTTCTGAAATTGCATTTTTTCTCCATCCTCAGTTTTAACCCACCTATACCGGTATAGACTTTGCATTTTCTAGAATCCCAAATGGACCACTGGATTAAATTTTGATGTTTGATGTTGATGCAAGAAGTAAAAAAAAAAATGCTGCAAATTACATGTAAGAGGATCTTGCAAATCTGTAAGCATACATTCCATCATCCTACATCTAACTTGAAATGCTAAAATAATCTTGGGGTTCTATTAAGCACTGATTATAATAATATATCAGGATGGATTTTTTTTTTTTGCTTATAGGAAGACAATGATTACCTTGAATATGACAGGCTCAAACTTCATTAGAAGTCACAGCTGGTAACATCATTATTCTGATGAGTTGCCCGATATTGCTTGGAAAGAAAGCAATTATCATCAAGCATCTTCAATCGGATAACCAAAGTGTTTTTACTTTCACCATCACTAAATTTTGAAAAACTAGGGCAAAGAGGAATCCTGGCTTTGCATGATTAGTGATCATCCTTCCTGGATGCAAGCATTTTAAGTAGAGGTTGTTAGTCTGAAAGGAAGGAAATGCTGCAACCTTTTTTGGCTTGCTGCTAATAAATACTAATGCTCAGTCTAGTAAATGGGATGGTGCTGTTTATTTATGCTACATTAGCCTGCCTGTCAAATTTCCACAGACTGCTGAGCTTTAGGCCTGGCCTCTTCACAAACATGAAAGAAAATGCATTCGTCTAAGATTAAGGAGTTATTTTAGAAGATCTTGTTCTAAGCCTATGCCTTTTTCTTCATGCCTTTTTTTTTTGCACAGAAAAAAGGCATTGGAGTCGTTCAGAAGAAAATTAACACAGGTGCCACAAGCAAACTCAGCATTTTTGCCATGCTCTATGCATGAAAATAACTTATTGTACCAAGTTCTATTCACAAATATAGTTAAAGAGCTTTGATAATTGTCTGTGACATAAAATATTATAGAATAGGTCAGGCCTGTCAAACTGGCGGCCTGCAGGCCAGATGCAGACCACGCTGGCCATGCCCACCCCGGCTCCCCAAAGGCAAAAAACATCCTGATACATCATGATATGACCCAATATGTCATGACATGACCTGTGATGTCATCGGGTTTGACACCACTGGTATAGGTAGTCTTTGATTTACGACCGCAATTGAGCCCAAAATTTCTGTTGCTAAGTGAGACATTTGTTAAGTGAGTTTTGCTTCATAAGTGAATCCCTGCAAGTGTTTAAGTTAGAAACATGGTTGTTAAGTGAATCTGACTTCCCCATTGAAGGTTGCAAAAGGGGATTATATGGTTGCAAAAGGGGATTACATGGTCCCAGGACACTGTAACCATCATGTCTGAATTTTGATATCATCACTATAGGGTTTCTGAAATGGTCATAAGTGTGAAAAATGGTCATAAGTCACTTTTTCCCAGTGCCATTGTAACTTAGAATGGTCACTAAATGAACTGTTGTAAGTCAAGGTCTACCTGATTCTGCATTTAATAACAAGTTTAAATTTTGACTGCCATCAGTGTTATGCCCATTGTTTGTCTAATAAAACAGGTCACTGGTTCTAATACCAAAGGAAACGTGAGAAGGAATAAAGGACATCTTTGTCAAGTTCCACGAGACCTGACTATTCGGTGAAGAAATAATTCTGTTTGAATAACTCTAGGTGATGGATTAAGATACATTTTAATCCCACTGATCCAAACAGGAAGATATCGTCACTGTATCAAAACAGATTCCGAATTTTTAATCTGCACTATAGCAAAGGCTTTTTTCTGGAGCTGTTAAAGATACAACTGCATTATTCACTTTTTGTTACTGTATTTCTAATATATAGTTATCAGTATGATGCTTTTATGAGGCAAGAAAGATTGATATTCTGTAAGAGGGGCAGTCAAATTTTTGGCATTTATTTTTTTTAACAAAGAAACAAGGCAATAAGCTTCAACATTCAAGAATAACTTTGCTATATAGGCTTCATAAAAAGAGAAAAGGACAATTCTATCAAAACTACTTCATTATATATCCCCAACTACCAAATTCCAGAAGATAACCTTGAGTTTTATTCCAGAATGTGAACTTAATGTAGTTTGGATAGTACTACCATGACTTAATAGATATAAATCTTGACTAAAATAACTGGTAATAATAATATAATGCACATTTAAGCAAATAATGAAAAATATGTATGTACAGTTTAATTTGGGTAGAATTCTGGTAATTAAAAAAAGCTATTCAACAGCATGGACAGTATGCACAAATACACAGATGCACATAGACATGTGCACATAGACACACACATATTCACATCCCTTATTATAGTTATTGAGAAAAGTTAGAAATTCTTGAGCAAAATTGAAAGATTTCTTAATCAAAATCATAATTTACCTGGACTTTGGACTGACCAACAATAAAAACTTGACCTACCCATTTCCTTGATTTTACAAAATAAATCTTTTTCATCAGGGAAAAAAAGTTTCAGGATTTAAATTACCCTGTCTAGGAGGGGGGGAAAACCTTCGTTTTGATAGCACCTTGATCCTTTAACTTTCCATGAAGTTATTAAAGAAGATATCACAATCTGGATACTTTTGTAAAGCAGACCAATATGACTTTAAGCCAAATAAAAAAGAGGAACTAATTCATTCATTCATTCATTCATTCATTCATTCATTCATTCATTCATTCATTCATTCATTGTATATAGCTGCCCACCTAAAATACATCACTCTAGGCAGCTTTCAATATTAAAGTAAGTAAAAAATAATAATTGTACATAAACAAAAAACTAAAAATAAAACATTTAGTAAGACTGAGATACACTTTGTTTAAAACGTGACACCAAAGCAAAGCAAAACAAAAGACTGGAAAAAAATTTATTACAAAAATATAAAAATCAGGTAATGCTACATAAATATCAGAAGAACATGCTAACATTTTAATACAGCAAGTCTATCCTGTCCCAACAATCCCCAAAAAATAATTGCTACTTTTTTCACAAATTGTTATCGTGATCTAAGAATATTTACAGCTGAATAGGCCTTCATCCTCCCACTGCTTTAATAAGTATTCCAAACCATGGTTTGATAGGGATTGTGTTTTAGCCAAAAAAGAAGCTACTTGTGCATATAATGACATTCCCATGCATGAATGTTTTATTTTTTAATTAAAAAAAGGATATAAGAAGTGCCTGAGGGAGCAGCATCAGGCTGTGTTAGACAGAGGTGGCGCCTTATTTTGGCATCTAGTTTCTTGTTCCTCAACCTGTAGAAATAAATCCTTGCAATAAAGGCCTCTCTCTCTTTGTAACAACTGCACAGTAAAACCATCAGTAACCATTCAATGCCCTGAGAAACTGCTCCCCCAAGCAATGACCCATATGCCTTGTCACTAGACAACTTCCTAGATGGTTTTGCCTTCAGAAATTAAAACAATTGATCTGTCAATCAAATAATGCCAAGACACCCAGCTCTAATTTCATTATGTCAGTTTTTTAAAAAAATCTAATCCAGTTTGAAAGTCTTCTATGCTACCCCCTCTTTTCACCCATATAAACAATTTCCTGAATATTCCTAAAGACTGGCTAAATTCGATCATGGTAGAAGAAAATATTTGTAGCTCAAGGTTTAACTGTGGTGTCCTGGGTGCTCTCTGAGATTGGTTGTTTGCTTGCAGACATTTCATTGTCAAAGAAGGTAGTATCATCAGTGCTGGTAGGCAGTAAGGTTTGCTTTCATTTTATGTACTAGGGGTTTCCCCGTCAGTGTTGGTGGGAGTGGTCTTGGTGGTTCCTGGATCAAGTTCTTGTTTATTGTTAGCTTGTTTGGCAGCTCCTTGATTGGGTAATATTGGATTCTTGATTATTGGTCTAATGTTACTCTTGGTGTTCATCTTTGCTCATCTGGATGTTGTTCGGTTATTATATGGTACCCAGTTGTGTTTATGCAAAGAAGTATCTTGCATGGAGGCTATTCAAAGAAAATGCTTGAAATCCTTGATAAGGATACCATATTTGGCTTCAAACACCTTGATACAATTAGAACTAGACTTCGTTTCTATGGGTGGGTTTCCTACAATGTGGATGTGCCTCCCTCAGGAAGGTGCAATCAGAGTCTAGGCTAGGTGTGAAGAATCTTTTAAGTGTATATCTCTACAATAAATCCCAAAATTTCTCAAACAATTAATCCCAAACTTTTCCAAAGTTTCATTGTATTGTTTTCATTGTTAATTTGTGTTTATTTTGGCATTTTGAGTTTTAGGATAGGCATTGATATTAAGATTACACAAATGGGAGGAGCTTGGGAACCCCTGGGAGGAGTTTAGGGGCAATGGTGTCCCAAAGCCAACCTTAAGGGGATTCTCCCTAGTCTACCTTACTTTATTGGATGGGTATAAATAATCTTTGAGGAATAAAATCAGATAGGATATTGAGTCTTGAGATAGAAGTCTTGACATGGTACCAGATACCTTTGAGAAACAAGCTCAGATAGAACGCCAGCAAGATGAAGTTGTCTATCCAGAAGTCTTCTAGCTGCAGACAATTTCCAGATATACGGTAGCTCCAGATGAGGTTGTACTCTTTCTGAAGAAACAGATGAGTTGCCCTGAGGCAAGATGGGAAGCAAAAAAATTACTAAATTTAAATAAAAATAATGTTTGGTATTTTGTTTTTTCCTCATTATTTGTAAAAATGTACATTTCATGTTCATGGATAACAATAGAATTTATTCCTTTTAACAAAATAGAATAACTTTTTTATCTTTTTGTATTTTTGTTTTAAGCTGTCACAGATAAGTTTCTGATTGTAATATATTCCATTAAGGACTATTTGTATGTCTTCAAATTACTAAAGATTGCAAGTAAAGAAGGTACATTTTTTGAAATGGTAGTTCTTTTTAAAAATATTCTGCCCATTTTTGGTTTTGGACTTGATTTGGAGCATATTCTTTTATTTAAAGTCAATAGATGTTATTTGGACAGATTACAAAAATAGCAATTATTCATTTCAAATAGCTAATTGTATGAGGCTATTTTGCCAAAGATATACAATTGCAGTCAGATTGCTTGGAACTGACCAAATAGAATTTTAAAAAAAGATCTATAGGCAGAGCAAGCTGTGATTAATACATGAAACAATCAACCTTAGTGTATCTGAATTCAGAGGAAGCATTGATCTCTAAAACAATTAAAAAATGAATAAAAGGCAAGCTTAGTATAATGTATGATAATATGTTAATTCCTGTCAAAAGGTATCAAGAACTGCACCTTCTCTTGTAATAGTTTTTCTTCAGGATCCATAACATTTTAAACTTGATAGATCCCTTTTAGTCATAGAGAAATCTAGAATAATATCAGAATTTCTGCATTTTTTTCACAATTTATAATATTATTTAGGAAAGGTAGAAGCACAGAGTCCTTAACATAAAAGGTTGGGGAGACAGCAGTGGTCTGTTTCTTCTATTTTCAGTGCTTTGGGGAAGAGAGTTTATAATCCAGAGAGGCATTCAGCTATCCCAGAAGTATGTTTACCTTAGTCCACTGCATCAGCATGTCAGAATCATTTCCATATTCATAATATTTCAGTCTCAAAGTGCCCTTGTCCCTATGGATCTCATACAGTTAAATCTGTAGAACTTACCTGTGGTACAGTGATGCTTGTTATGGAAAAGGCCACTGATGACAGAAGGTTGTAAAATAATGTTTTTTCCCCATTAAATAGGAAAATCAGAATACAATAGGTGGGTTTTTTTTTAGATTTTGCAAAATGGCTATAAAAGAGAGAAAGCATTTAGATGAGAATGTGATAGGAGATAGAAATTGTCTGTTGTTTTGCTGTACAATGTTTGCAAGTTTATGCTTATGCATTTTGGGTTTTACTGTAATGATATTAACTGGTCTCTTACTGTTTCTTGTTGTTGTTATTCTCTTACAACTGAGCATTAAACATCTGGCATGCAGCAAATGCCAAATTCAACTCTGGCATCTTTGGGTGAGGGTTGAAGAAAATAGCTTCTAGAGGCCTTGAAGAGACATCTCTCATCAACATTGACGATACTGTGGGCCTGGTAGATGATGTGATTCACACAGGACAGTTATCTGTTTTCTAAGAGCCAGCAGATACAGTAAATATATTGAAAGGTGGTCAAATAAATATATAATAGTAAATTACCCCAGGGCCATTTTGCATAATGCAGTGACAAACTCATTTTACTGCTAAAAATCTACACATGTCAAGAAGCTGCAAATAATTCCAGCTCTCTGGCAGGAATCTTCCCAATACACATCTATTGGCAAGCATAATGCTTACCAGGTTTGTCTAGATGTGGTAAAGTATAGCCAGGAAAAAGAAATATGGGAGTTGTGAGAATTCTATTAAACCCAATCGTAACTTGGATTGATCTCTGCTGTGAATAGGCAGCCCAGGCAAGTCATCCATTGAATTCAATGCTTGGCAGTTTGACAGAATCATACATATTGCTACTGTTCTAGACATGGCAGTATCAGACAAATAATTGTGAGAAAGAACGAACTTGGCAAGCACATTGAAAAGAAATACAGGTTGTTTGATGCATGTAATATGTCTTTATGTCATGGGTACAAATAAATTGGTGTGATGATAATAATTTGAGGTTTTTTTAAAACCTCTTTTAACTCTTTAAGGAAAAAAACTCTTTCCTTCTCCTTCTGTTCAATATGCTGGGAAAAAAGCATACATATTAAAACACATTTTTTTAAAAAAAGGATTGTTCTTTGTGCCTTTAGGGAATGGCTTTACTGTTTCAGAATTTGTCATATCCTTTCAGAGTGTGTTAACGTCTCAAGAGTCTTTAGAGTTTTTCTCTCATGACAGAATGCAATGTTGCAGACTTAAAGGTACAACATGCTGGCCTAAATTCCAATGATTGATAAATTAGGCCCCATTTCTAATTTATTGTAATTTATTGACATATAATTTTGCACTCCCATGTACTGATTATTGGATGAAGTCCAAAAATACCTTAGCTGTAGTAGGAAATCTTTTGCATGGCTTAAAGCTGAGATGTATAAATAGAGTTTTCAGTAGACGATGGGGAAAGAAGGAAAGAAACCCTACAGGGCAGACTGTCAGTCTTGTCATTCCCAAGCCACTAATGTAACCATGGAAAGCAAATGCCCAGAAGCATCATGCACTGCTGAAACATTTTCTGTTGTGCTGTACGAGTCAACAACAGAGGATACAAAGGTCAGGAAAGAACAAGTCAATCTCTCTAACAATGTACAATTGACTAACTTCTTGTTGTGAAAGCTTGGAGATACAGTATCATTCCCAAATCTTTTGAAGATAAAAATAAATATCATCCAGAATATTATGGAGCTGCCACAAGTCCACTTGAAGCAAAATGTGATTAACAATGGAAATCAATCTTTCTAAAATGAATCGCTATGACCTGTCACTTGTCAAACACTATAAAACATTGACTTTGGATTAGATTAAGAGACAGCCAGGCAAAATGAAGTACTAATTACTACATGCCCAACATTTTTACCAATCATCTGTTATAAAATTAATTGTAGGGCTAAAAACTTCATAATCCTGATGATAAAGTATTTCCTGAAGACTTTGACATTAATGTAAGACATATTACACAAAGCAGCATTATTTAAAGAGCAGAAATAATAAGAAAAAGAAAAGGAAATATAACTAATTTTATTCTATACTAATGCCATTCACTTTACCTCTCCATCCCTTTCTGTCGTTTTAAAGCTATTCTGGCTTCCATTACATCCATACATCAATTCATACATTGCCTTCTATTCTTTACATTTCTTACCGCTCAGTTTTGAAAATCTTGAAAAATCCACACAATTTATTGTTTATTGTTTGTTATCCTATTATTCTATATTAGTTATTTGTTTCTATGTTTATTTTACTTTTTTGCATGATCAATTTATGTGAGTCACATTTCTCTGTCTGCTTGCATCAATACAGAGAGTGATGTAAAATTTCTTGCATTGTGCATTTGGCATAAAAATGCTTAGTTTTACATTGCCAATACATATTCAGGGTTTGTAAGTGAGATGAGCTGGGTATGAAAAACAATTTTGAAATACAAAAATGTAACATAAAGAAGAAAAAAATCAGAGCTTGTATTTGTGACCATTCACCAGCTGGTTCAAGATATTTCTTTATTATCCCATAGTTAATGCTGTCTTCTTCATATTGAAAATTAGGAGTAAAGCCACTGTCAAACATCCTCTGGAACTAAAAACTATTTTTTCAGCCTTTAGGATATATGCAAGCTGCTCAAGAATTCATTCCCTGACTATAATGTCTGATCATAGAAACAGAACAACATTTTAAGAAAATTTCTCTTTTAATTGAACATATTAATTAAGTTGTGAAAAAATGATGAACCCAAAGAAGATGGAATTTGCAGTGTTTTTATTATGCCAAAAGAGGCACTATAAAACTCATGAAAATCAACAGCAAGTTTATCCAAGCAGGGTTAGTTTTGTTGCTAAGCAACATTTTACATTAGCTCTAAGATGTCGGCACTTCAACATGACTAAGAAAGAAGAGCTTCTACTGCTTCTGAAATCAAATATCTACATATCACAAGAAAAGCTGAGTTCATCATATCAAGAATTTGGAGCTGATTCAGCTTTTAAATATTTGCAAAGAAACCAAGAATGAGAAATCCAGAGTCTTAAATATTTTCATGAGTATCTGCCTGCCTGCCTGCCTGCCTATTCATTTGCAAGGAATTTGATAAAGTATAAGCAATTTGATGCCACTATATCTGATCAATATGATCAATCAAAAGATTCCTAGCTTAGTATGTTTTAAAATCCAGTTCTTCTAACTACTAAGCTAGCTACTAAATAGATTACTATTATTTTCAAATTATTTTTTCAATGAGGAGTTCAGAATACTGTAAATAGTCCTCTCTATTTTATCCTCACAAATGTCTGACAAGAAACACTTGTTGGCCCAGACTTTGCTTTCCATTCTGAAATCTTTCCAAATCAATTTACATCAGAAAAAGAAGAAAGTCTCTATTTTGGTACAAATGTAATACAAATGTCACATTCAAGAACTGACCTATTTCATACAACCCCTGTCTATTACAACATCACCAAAGACACAATCAGTAAACAACAAAGCAGAACTTTGAACTAAGATATGGCATTTGGCCAAGTGTCTACATTAATTGTTTTCTGAAGGTAAACAGGGTTAGCGTTGATTAGTTGTTGGAAGAGAACCAACTAAGAATTTCAGAGCTGTGGGTAGATTGGGTAGTTGAGCATGGTTGTAGTGAGCATATTTTCTTGAAAAGAATAAAGGACAAATCTGAAAAGAGGCAACTCTGAAAGAGATTCATAAAGGTTAAAATTAATTCTTTATGTTTATAATTTCCCTTTATAAAGAAAAATTCAAGAGCAAAATCAAGAAAACAAACCATTAAATCAAATAAATCTAAAGGACAGCTTTCTGTCCTTTATGCTAAAGATCACTGTAAGCATGGATGAAATGTCATATTCAGAGAATTAAATTAAGATCTATCACTCTCTTTTTAGTGGGCACCAGAACCCATTAGGATGGGTAGACTCAAATGTTTGACCCCTCTTTTTGTGGTTCTTTTATTTATTTAATTCATTTATCAAATTTAGGTACTGCTCATCTTACTCTTTTGCGATGTTAAAAGGCACAATGAGGGACTTAAGCCACTATTTCTCCTTTGATAATTTGTGACACCTTCTTCCCAAGTAGATCCTTGTGCTACCCCATTTTGAAAGATGGATCTTTACATGCTATGTAAGGCCTGGGAGAGTTCTCCAGATTATTGATTTGCACACTCAAGGTGTGACCAGTGCAATCTCTGTACAACAAAAGATGTAGAAAGCTGCTCCTTCTGGGCCCTTCAGTCCCACCCATGGATTATCTTGAGGCAAAGGAAGGATTTTTTAATGCATTTGTGTGTATGTGCATGTGTATGTATGTATGTATGTATGTATGTATGTATGTATGTATTAAATTTATTTACCACCCATCTTATTTCAAAGTAGCTCTGGGTGGCTTGGCTAAAACCTTTCTCTTATGAGAATCCAGATTGTTGGGGGCAATATGCTGACATTGTAAACCACTTAGAAGGGTTGCAAGCCCTGATAGGCAGTATATAAATACAGTGTTATTGCTAAATACAGTGCTATTTTATTTTATTTATTGGGAGAAACTGGAGAA
>JANHJO010001773.1:123612-135676 GCA_032468235.1 Pseudoxyrhopus heterurus | reverse complement strand
GGGCAAAAAATGGGCCTCCCAGAAATTTTGGAAGTCCAAAAAGGGGCCCATTTCCAGCTTCCAGAGGAGCCCAGGAGAGGTTGTTTTCATCCTCCTGGAGGCTCGAGGAAAGACTTCTGGAGCCTGGGGAGGGTGAAAAATGAGCCTCCTGGAAGTTCTGGAAGTCCAAAAACAGGCCTGTTTTTGTATTCTGGAGGGTCCCCGGAGGCCGGGGAGGCCATTTTTGCCCTCCTGGAGGCTCAAGGAAAGCCTCTGGAGCCCAGGGAAGGCAAAAATGTCCACCCACCATGGTGCAGGAGGCCGACTAGGCCATGCCCACCATGGCCACGCCCACCCAACAACCGGGCAAACCCATTTCTAAAATTTTTGCATCCCACCCCTGCCTATGACTATCACTAAATGTTGTATCTTATGATTCATGATGAATGTATTATGATGACTACGACTTATATCTTATAGCTTTTATGTACACTGTATAGTGTACAATGTACACTGAGAGCATATGCACCAAAGACAAATTCCTTGTGTGTCCAATCACACTTGGCCAATAAAGAATTATATGAAAGATTCTTTCAAACAGGCAGAATCTACACAACTATACATTAAGTCCAGAAAGAACACTCAGACTCACTTAGCTATTTTTCTCATCTGTTCCACATTCTTGGCCCACTCTATGCTTAGCTGTGATGGTGAGCGAGCTGTGACTAGAGGAGAACTAAGACCACATCCACACCAAGGCATCAAGTTAAAACTGTTTCTTGGGAACTTTCTGTATCTGTAGCTTGTCTGTCTGTGAAGGGTTGGTTCTGTTGCTTTTGTTGTAAGCTGCTATCACCAGCATCATATAATGCAAAGCAAATCATATTCTTTTATAAAAGCATTATAAAAGAATGATGGGTCTTTCTTTTTTAAAAGAAGGATATAGATGAAAAAGGACGTTCCTTATTATTAACGTCCGCCCAAAAAATCTCTTCTTATGATTAATGGGAAACTGCTACCAGTAAAGCATGGATCAACCTGAGGAAGTTGTTGGTAACATCTCTTCAATATATCTTTATATTGACCAAGTTGCACAACCCATTAAACTACAAACAAGCCGATCACAGTTTATCTTAGCATCTTTTGTGATTATGGTCAGTGTCATTATTTTACTTTTTAGCACTGTGCAAACCCATATAATAGGTTTAACTGAACAAACCAGGGTTAAATTTATGCTGATAAATATGCCATGCCAGCAAGACCACAATACTGGAAATAGGAAACTGCTCTGAATTGCAGTCTTGTTGCAGGATTTCAGCGCTTGCCCAAAGAAGTACTTCATACCATTCAGCATAATTTCTAGCATCTGTGATGTCTACTGCCATTGCAACATTTGATATTTATTACTACACTTTTGATTCAGGAATTGATAATCCTGTTTTCTATACCAAACACTATTCTTGATTTCAAGGTGGGATGGGGGTGGGTGAGAATCTGTCATCTGCTTGTGTGTTGTCTATTATATGCCCCACATCTGCAAAGAACCATAAGCACCTAAGAGCTTTGGGGATCATTGCAATTATTTATTCTTCATTTTTTAAAAATTTCTGTGCTTTCCTCTATAGCCAGGTTTTCACGGTGGCTTACAATATTCTATGGTGGATTGGAAGGAGTTAGTTCCCCATTGACTATTTACATTTCAAGTGAAGTGCCTTTTGCTGCCAATGGAAAATAAATAGCAACTACGAAGAGGATTTATTCCATTCTTTGGCACTATTTATATAACAAAATCCATAATGATCTTCATAATCTCCTACACACTGAAGAGTATATCTACTCAGATTCCTCATAATAATAATAATAAAGATATTGCTTAACTCATCCTAAGTACAGAGATACTGCTCATCCTTTTTGTATCAAGTATTCCATATTTTCCATCTAATGACTTAGTTTATTTGTTGTAATGTCAAGTAAACAAATAATGGAAAACATAATTCATTTGGTCTGTGAATTAAATCCTGTTCTTCTACACATAGATTATATGTACAAATTGAATATTGTAAGAAATGAAATTCCAAAATGTTGCATTGTGATTTTATATCTTGCTGTGATATAGAAGTGGGCTAAGTATTGCCAAAGAATTGGAAGATGGCTGTTTTCAATTCAGAACCCCAAGAAAACTAAAATAACTCTCCTTTCATTCCTAGTTGTATAGATGAATCAGATGAGGTCAGGATATTGAAGTGCTGAATAAAACTCATGTAGTGACCACATCCTGGTAAACAGTGTTGATAGACAGGCCAAAATTCTTCATATATATGGCATTTATTTATTTATTTCAACTACTTGAATTTCCAAGAGATGGAAATGTTGGTAAATTATCTCATAAATGTGCTCCTAGAAGGGAAAAGCAACATTTTATTTCTGCTCTCAAGATCAATATACTTTATTTATTTATATACTGTATTTATTAAACGTGTATATCACCAATCTCAACAAAGTGATTCATTACATTTTACAGCAGAAGCATAAAACATCCATGGTCACAGGAATAACAAATACAGCACCGTTTTTCAACCTCAACAAGCAGGCTGGAGAATTTTGGGAGACGAAGACCATATATCTTACGTTGCTGAAGTTGACAGTGAAATGGAGCCTTAAAACTTCCATGGTAAGTTTAAAAATATTCAAAACATATAAGACATGAAATGAGAACAAGACATCTAAAATTCATATACCAATGAAAAGTGTTATGGAAAATTTCCATAGATCTCTTAGTGATTGGTGAATATTGACAGGGAGATGAAACTGATGTCTACGAGAAGGCTATTTCAGGAGACTGAGATTGCAACCAAAAAGCAGTGCCTCCTGGTAGTAGCCCCACAATTTCTTACAAGTGAGAAGCAGTAGTTTTTGTCACATGATCTTGTTGGTCAGGACAGTTCTAGCTAGGAAACACGGTGCAGGATATAACTAGAAGCCAACCCACGAGGGCTTGGGACATTTAAAACCAGAATATTAAATTGTACTTGATGATAAAAAATAGAAGTTAAAATACAGTTGTGATACATGTACTACCTTCTGAACAAATTGTAGTTTTCTGGTAATCTTTAGAACTGAAGATCTAAACTGAATCTGAGAGTCAGTTTGATGTACAGCAGGGGTGTCAAACTCAAGGCTCGTGGGCTGGATTCAGCTCACGGGGTGCTTAGATCTGGCCCATGGGGCCACCCTGGAAACAGAGAAGGACTGGCCCAGGGTGCCTCTGCCAGTGAAAATGGAGCTCGGGAGGGCCGCCCTCCGAGCTCCACTTTTGCTGGCAGAGGGTTGCAGGAGAATGTCGCAGCTGAAAATGGAGCTTGGGAGCCTGTTTTCACTGGGAAAGCACTCAGGCCGCCACAGGTGCCCCCAACAAAAGTGATATTGAGCTGGCCATGCCCACTGAGACCATGCACATGCCTGCCCCCTGAGGTAAAACACAACCCTTATGGGTCCCTCAATGAAATCTGAGTTTGACACCCCTGTTGTAAAGGTTCAAGCACCAGACTAAAAACCAGAGGACTGTGAACTCTAGCCCCATCTTAAGCACAAAACCTGCTAGGTGACCTTGGGCTAGTCACTCTCTCTCGGCCCTAGGAAGAAAGAAACAGCAATGCATTTCTGAAACATCTTACCAAGAAAACTGTAAGGACGTGTCCAGTCTGTTGCCAGGAACCAAGATTGACTTGAAGGCACAAATTGCATAGGCAGCCCCATATACAGTAGCACCTCTGTATTTGTCCTTAATTGGTTCTGGGAGGCATGATATGTAGTAAAAAGAATGACTACCAAATAAACCATCTGACTTATCATGACCCTTTGTTTCATCTGAGAAGGACTTCCCATCTATCCCTTTTCCTATGTCACTGACCTTCCCAGCAGGGTCTACTTCTTCTCTGCCTTCTGCAACTGTCTGCCATGTCATTTTGCAGCAACCTTCCCAGCAATATCCAACTTCCTGACTGCCCTCTGTGGCTGTCCCCACTTCCTTTTGCAGCACATTGAGTACCAAACAAATGCTGAATACCAGGACAACATTTTCATATCAAAATGCATCAAGTACTACCAAATTTAACGGTTTTGAAGCAGTTGAGTACCAAGGTACCACTGTATAGCACATTGCAGTAGTCTAGTCTTGTAGTAACAAAAGCATGAGGCACTACAACCAGGTTCTCTGCTCCAGGTAACTGATGCACCAGTTGAAGTTGTGGAAAAGTATCCACAGCCACAATTTCCTCTGCTAGTTTAACAGGAGCTATGAATCCAGGAAGACCCAAAGTCAAAGATCCTCAGGCCTGCTCTTTCAGAAATCTCCCCATCCAAAAAAACAAAACAAAACAAAAAACCACTAAAGGCATAGACCCCTGACATATAAACAGTCACTTCAGTTTATTAGTTTTTCATATAAATCTGTCTTATCCCACCCAAATTCTTACTGCCTCTAGACACTAGGAAAGGGTCTTTTAGTCATCCTAGGATGGTGACTTAGAGTTGATTGTCATTGGTGTATGACAAAACTACATTGGTTTATCCAATGGCTTCATGTCAATGTTAAAAACTTGGGGAGAGAGGATGGACCTCTATGGCACTTAATCAGTGAACGACCATAAGAGACTTCTTCTTTGCCTTGACTACCAATTGGTAGGAAGGGACAGAATCATGGGAAGGTGGTACCTAGAATCCCCAAACTGTAGGAAACCCAGAAAAATACCATGACTGACAGCATCAAATGTCTATTGGCATATGGCAGTGATATGGAGTGAAGGAGTGAAGTGATGGGGTGAAGAGATACTAGAGGTCAGTCAGAGTAGGGAGAGCAGCTACATAAAATGTGGAGCAAGAGTTTTACAATAATGTAGAATTAGCTTATCTAGTGGTGTTTCCTACTCAGTCTACCTGGTAAGGCTAACATCAAACTTGCAAATCTAAAGTCACACCAGTTTGTGAATGAATGCAATCTTATTGCAGACAGACCTGGCATTAACTATTAGCACTTTGAAGTCTTACACAGTTAGAAAACCATTTACATTAACTGCATATATAGGGAAAAATAATCTGCAGATAAGAACTAACAGTTTTCTAGAGCATTAAAAAAGTATCATTCTACTTTCAGGTGATCAGTAAGAATGCAAGACTTATCTTTAGCAATTCAATTGCCTAAATAACTTATCCATACTGTTTTCCAGAAAGTAGAATGATACTTTTTTAATTAGTTAATTGTCATACAGTTCCTAAAATTTATTTTAAAAATTTAAGTGGTGTAAGAAAGAGAAAAAAAAAAACCCTTTTTTTGGAAGTTTTTGACTTTTTAAAAAAAGAAATGTATAATCATTTATTTTCAAAAACAACTTTCATTCATGACAACTTTTTTATCTTTCTATGACCCTGTAATCCTGCTTCGGGGGTAGGGGGGCTGGGTTGGGGAGACTGAATGGAGCTGAGTGTTTACTGGCCAGATGCCCTTCCTGATACCTACACGGAGTTCGCAGACATATTTTCTCTTTGCATCCTGATAGAGAAACGTCTGTTGCTGCCTACGATTGAACTCTCAACCTTCCGAGTGGGAGGCAAGCATCTTTACTTCTAGGCCACCATGCTGCTCAATGTTCCTAAGGACAATAATCATGTAATAATTTGTAAGTTAACATATGTAAGGGTCACATTTTTGCCTCATTGCCATCATCTGATGCCTTTTTGATGTCTCACATGCACATATTCACTGCAGGCATTTGTTTGCAAAGAATCAATGGTTAGTTTTTGCACTTGAAGCTACTTCAGATAGCATTCCTTCATTAATAACTTTGTACACTATGTGAATGTTGAATGTCAAAGGAGTGATATATGGAGATAGATTTAAAAAGACCTTGCTGTTCTTTTGATATATTATGTTAAAACATTAATAAGTGTATGTTCATCTCCTTATCAGAATGACTTGTATATTGCCACACTGACCAAAAGTATGAACTTATGAACCATTCAGGTGACACATTGATTAATTCTAAGAGTTCAATCAATGCTGGCTGAAATGGAATAAACTGATTCTATCCAAGAATCAAATTCTAAAGCAGCATTTTTTATTTTGTTGTTGTGATGAATACTGTTTATTTTTCTGCCAAATAGAACAGACTAAGGACATTCAGAGAATGCTGCAATTCCACAGGTATGCTGTATAGCAAACCATTTTTGCATTGTTGCCATGGTAAATACAGGTATTTATCCATTTAAAAGAGTGTACCGTTAATGCAAGCCATGTACGCAGTGAATTAAGTAAAGCAAGAACCACACGTTTACCCATTTTCTTTAATTTTTTTAAAAAGTAAGCAAACAAAATGTTGTGCTTCCTTGAATACCAAATAAAAATTTGTGTAAAAGTGTACATAAATCTCATCTCTTCTTTACTTTTGAATAATACTGCATATACTTCAAAAATGAGCATTATTGTTTCCTACTGCACATCAAAAGAAGTTATCACAATGCCATTGCTGTTTATCATCTTCACATTTTGTCCCAGTAAAAAAAACCTCCATAATCAGAAAATTAAACCCAATTCTCCCAACAATACATTAAAAAAAGAAGTCTAAGAATTAAATGGATCAAGTAGTAAATGTGGAAATTAACAAGGACACCAAATAAGAAACATTGCTTTAGATCATTTCAAATCACATGAATGTGTGTAAAGCTATTGGTGAATAGCAGCAAATAGGAATCATATTCACAGAATAGTTCTTGTGTCGGGGCATCTGGATGAAAGCAATATTCTACATGTGACAATCCATGTCAGCAAATCATTTCATGACAATGAAAAACAGATCCTCTTCATGTTTACCAGATAGGAAGGCCTTTTGAACACAATGGAATTTATGTCTGCATAGGATTGGGCTAAAGGTTTCTTTAATTTTAAAGACAGGTTACATTACCTAAAAAAAAACAACTATATTATGATTAGTAAAAGTGGCAGCAATAATTTCTGAGACAATTACTTCACATTTTTTAAAATATCTATACATGAATAGTGAAATTATTTAAAACTACTTTTCATAGATACCAAAGAATTTTAAATTACAGATTTGTATCTTTTAGTAATTCATGTAATAATAGGGACTCATAAAGAGATTCAGGAACATAGAATACAGACTACCTTCTAAATAAACAACTTGAATTTTTTTATTTTTTTTTAAAAAGCCTGGTACTTACCACATCTATAACTTGAAAAAGGCAATGCATAGATTCTAGCAATGGGTAATTGTCTATGAAGAAAATATAAATAAATAAAAAGTCAATAATACAGATTTATCACATATTGCTGTCAAGATAATTCAAAAGATCAAAGCATGCATATGATGTAAAGACTGGCTTTTTCAGTTCTTTTTGAATCTATAGAGTCTACGTGGGTAGGGATTAAACTGCAAAGGTTCATGAAAGGGTTCTTTTCTCTTCCTTGAATAATGAGATGTAATTAGTTCAACAGGTTTGACAGGAGAGATGAAGACTAATATAGAGCATATCTGAATGTGCTTTTACCGCACTAAAAGTACATAGTTTTTGGTATGTATGAACCTTCCCACTTTGTATCACCACCCACTTCAGAATTTTCTTCTAATAAAACGCCTGAAGCATATAATTCATTGTGGGGTGTTTTTTTAGCGACATACTACTTAAAGATTCTTAACTGAAACTGTCTGAATGTTTCCTCCTTTGGTTTTTAAAAAACAAAAGAAAATAGCAATATAAGCATCCCAATGCTGATCAAATTCTACAATACTTAAATAAAATCCATTCTTCCTGTAGTAGTTCTTCTGTAAAAAATGATATCAGACCCTAGAATTCAAAGTGTCTTAACATGGTTTAAGTTATTTTTAAAATTATTATTTTTTAGATTAACTTTTAAAATAATTTTATCTACTGTGTTATAACTGGTGGATTTTTCCCTAGTGTAACAGCACAAGAAATATAGGGATTTATTAAAATTAAGGCATTTATTAAATGCCTTATATATACTTGGATATATCAGTTTTTCAAGTACAGTAACTTTTGCTGACTACTTATGAAAGAAGCCATCTTTAACCAGTTTCCTCCAAATAAGCCAGAAGTAGAATTCTGCAAATCTCTGGTCAGCAGATAAGCATGTTAATTGGCATTGTGGGAATGGCAGACTCAAGAGATCTTGTATTACCAATTTGGAGAAAACTGAAGACATAATTTCCTACCATTGTACTATGACTCTCTTTTAATGTCACATGCATAAACTATGCATGTCTCTCTGTAAAAAACAAATTGAAAGTCAAATGCAAAACACACTTGAGATAGTTTATGTAATCATTACGATCAAACCAAGAGGAATAAAATTCATACACCAACACCTGGGAAATCAAACTCTATTAATATCACTAGCATCTTAATAGCTTTTTTATGTATAAAAATAATTTCTATGAGAATTCAGGAAAAATATAATTCAACTTGTCTCCACCACATTTCTGTAAATAAGTAGGTCAGGCAAAAGAAACAAGTCTAGAAAAGGCATTTCCTCATTTACTTTTTATAAATAAAATATATATTCTGTAATCCTAAGGGAAACCTTAACATGTATATCCACCACACTGACTCAGAACTAGGTCTCTTGTATTTGAATACATACATTGAAGAGGCTGCCGATGAAATTCCCAAAAGCTTCCAAGATGACTCCATGAGATGTGGAGTGTGTTATTCAAGACAACACAAGTCCAAAGCAGACATTGGATTCAAAGGGCTGAGCAGAAAAGCATTGCCTCAAAACCTGTGAAAACAGACTTGCCAAATGTCAATGTTTGGCCTGGCCAAGGTAGGCTTGTATCATACTTAACAATACACAAGCATGACTAAAGGCTATCAGTGCTCCAGTAAACAAGTCTGGTGATACACAGAAAGATTTAGATCAACACCCATGGTATTGGATCAGGCCCCAATTCAGAAAGTTAGGTGTTAAACAAAGCTACATATCTGAAGAAAGTACCCTTATAGATATTAACATAATGACATTGTGATTCCTTTTATATACATACAGTAGAAGCTGAAACAGTTGGACATGCTTACAAATTAGAGAGTGTAGTAACTATACAACACATGCCTTAAAAAAGTGTAAACGTTTTACAACAGATTATACAGATCCTTCTAGGAGCTATAAAAACACTGGAATCACAATATTACAAGTCATCACTAACAAAGAATTCTATTTCATTTTTATATATATTTATATTTATATATATAATTGTTACTTATATAATAATTAAAAATCACTTTTAAACAATTATACAAGTTCACTTTAAAATTAACTTGTTAATAAAGTTGTGCAAAACAAGCTGCTTTCTATAATTAAGTGAAGTATTCATTCATTTATTTATGTCTTCATTTTTACAAAAAAAATAATAATAGAAAGTTCATTTAGAAATGTGTCTCTTTTTCTGTAATGGCTGAAATGTTGCCATCACCTTTCAGTTTGGCATCGTAGTCATTTGCTGTAGCAACATATGAGCCAGCTCTGATCTTTCCTCTCATTTTCAGATCTGGGCTAGCTACAATCAGTTTTCTGAATCTCTGGAAAATGGGAAGCAAATAAAAAAAAAAAACCATTAGGTATTTCTGTCATTCTTATAATCATGCCAACCTAGTTCACATATATTGCCCTTTTGAAGCACTGGTTCTTGAATATAAATGTGTAATATAAATGTATATAAATGTGTAAAATAAATAAATAAATATATCAGGGTTTTAATATCATAATATATTTTGGTGTTGCATGGTGCAAATTTAAAACTATGTATGTATGTATATATGTATGTAATATAGCTATGAAGGCTTTGGATTTGATTTGGAAGAGATGTGACAGAAAGCATGTGACGATGAATGCAGCATCAGTCTATACCTCATTAAAGCAGTCACATCTCCTTCCAAGATTAGACAGCTGTAGTGACAGGTACAGTCAGGTGATGTGTTCAAAGAACAGCATATACGAAAACACCTCTTTGGAAATGAATCTGAGGCATACACAGTCCTAATAATGTGTTCTCCATTCATTCCATAATAGATTGCTTAAGATAAAAATAATGTTGCTATGATGTGCATAAATTAATGCCTTCTCCAGTTCTGAATACTCCCCACCTAACAGTTCTCACTTCTTACTAGACACACGCATGTGCACATCCCAAAAATGCAACGCGTGCACGCATCCTGTGCATGCACCTTGCTCTCCGTGCATGCGTGCCTGACCCCTGTGCCCCCCACACATGCATGCATGACTCCCCATGCATGCGCCCTGCCCCCTGCGCATGCTCGCATGACCCCCGCGCACACCCCACACCCCACACATTCGCAGCAGAGACCTGAAGACCAGCTGGCTGGCAGGAGGCACACGCATGCGTGGCAGAGCTGAGGTAGGCAATGGCTCGTATGCCCACAGAGAGGGCTCCGCGTGCCACCTCTGGCACACGCGCCATAGGTTCGCCATCACGGCTCTAGGGCATTTGTTACCTCAATTTTCTTCCCTCCTTCCTTCACATTTTGCTGTTAAATTGTTTCATGAAATATTTTTCTAATGCTTGTGAATTGACATCATATAAACCCGTGGTGTCGAACCTATGGCACGCATGCCCACAATGGCATGCGGAACCACGTCGCCCAGCCCCACCCCCCGTGCATGCACGCACGCCCCGTTTTAGCTCAAAAAATGTGGGGAAAAAAGATGTTTTTCACGCATTTTTGAGTTAAAAATGGGTGTGGGGTGTGTGCATATGCGCAGGGGTGTGTGCGTGAGGCATGCGACCCCCCCTCCTGCATGCATGCGCGTGCCATCCCGCCCATTTTTAGCTCCAAAAAACATGTGAAAACAGATGGTTTGGTGCATTTTTTCTGAGCTAAAAATGGGCAGGGGCTGTGTGCATACACATGTGGTGGTGTGGGGGGGCACCCCCCGCACTCAGCACCTCCTCTTTTAGCTCAAAAAACACACAAAACAGCTGTTTTTTGTGCTTTTTTGGAGCTAAAAACGGAGGTGTGCGCATGCGCAGAGGGAAGCCCGCATTGCATTGTGGGTGGGGGGCATGTTGGAGCACGTGCACGCTTGCGTGCGCACGATTTTGGCACTCGAACCTAAAAAGGTTCGACACCACTGATATAAACCATCCCTAACAAGTGTTTTTATTCTACTTAATCAACATAATAGAGGTCATTTGTGGCCCTCAAGTGAATGCTGTGGAATAAGTCCTTAAATAGGCTTGTGATTATTTAAAAAAAAAAAACCCAAAGCAACCCTCCTAAAATGTAAACATATTGCTTGGGCAACAAAAATGCTCACTTTTTCACCCTCCCCAGTTGCTTCTTGGTTGTTCGTCAGGTATCACCATAACCCATTCTCAAATCTAGGGTAAATTAATAAACTGATTGCTAACATTTGACATCTGCATCTGTTGTATTACAATAATAAGGCACAAATTTAGGTAGTTGGAAGTCCATAAGTTCTGAAGTACTACCAACCGTAGGTAAAGACTCAGGATTCACTGAAAGATGTATATTATAATTTTTCTTCCTGGGCTTCTACCTGAAATTGCTTGTCTACTATATCAAACTGCTTTGTAAAAAAAAAACAAGCATCACCTCCAAGATGGTTCCTTCTGATTTCCACAGTTTTACACAGATCCACAAAGGAATGCAGACCATGGAGGAGAGAGCCATCATCCATCCAATACCATAACCCCAGTCTGGGTATATATATACATTGTTGTACTTCAAAGGTTTATATTTCACCAGGAAAAATATGAATATGCCCTGAAATAAGGAGAAATGTGTTACGTTTCCTTGAGAAAAAAAAGAGAGAGAAATCTCGCTTAGGAAACTCCTTCATCCTAATAAATTAATATAGTAGGTCATACTTTGGAAGACAGACAGACAGCATGCTATCACTGCCATTTTTTTCAATTTCAACACTTACATAACTTGCAGCCTTGAATGGTGCAGCGGGCTAAATGCTGTACTTAAAGTAATTAAGTTTCAGCTCCCAGCTGCCTGCAATTTAGCA
>JANHJO010001773.1:97165-108900 GCA_032468235.1 Pseudoxyrhopus heterurus | reverse complement strand
TTGTCTGGGTTAAGCTTGAGCCTGTTCCTCCCCATCCAGACCCCCACAGCTGCCAGGCACCGAGACATCACGTCCACCACATCACTAATTGGACCTGGGGTAGAGATGTACAACTGGGTATCATCAGTGTACTGATGATATCCCACTCCGTGTCGTCCGATTATCTCACCCAGTGGTTTCATGTAGATGTTAAAAAGGAGTGGGGAGAGTTCTCAGATGCATCTGGCTGGTCACAAAATGTTGAACGCGATATGTAGTTGTTCTGTTCCTAGAAGATTCTCCTTTAGTTCCTAGTTTAGGAACCACTGAAATAATCTGTGACAGCCAATTATATACAGTGGAACCTTGGTTTGCGAATGCCTCTGTTTGCAACCAATTCACATCACGAACAAAAAAGCCAGCCAAGTTTTGAATTGGTTCCCGACTCAAAACTCGATTGACGAACAAAAAAAGGGCACGGAAAGAACATCTG
Organism: Pseudoxyrhopus heterurus; assembly: GCA_032468235.1. NCBI lineage: Eukaryota > Metazoa > Chordata > Lepidosauria > Squamata > Pseudoxyrhopus > Pseudoxyrhopus heterurus. Next base: position 108,428 of record JANHJO010001773.1, on the reverse strand, counting down.
TGCATGCACAGTGAGGGTTGCTTCAGGACGAGCCATTTCAGTTCACACCCGCAGTCCAGGAATGGATTGCGGTCGCAAACCGAGGTTTGACTGTATATAACAATTATTCAGTGTATGAAAACTAGTTATTTTTCTTGTTTGTTTTCAATCAATCAGCTTCCTTGGCAAATCACAATTTTTACCTTGTTTAATTCAAAAAGTTAGACTAGCACCAACCACTATTTTTAATATATGGGAAAGAGAAAAAGACAGGTAACAACAACTATTCATGATATTCATGATATTGCTTTTCTACAGGTACTCTTCAACTTACATTTAATTTAGTGACTGTTCAAAATTACAATGGTACTGAAAAAGTGCCTTATAATCATTTTTCACACTTACGACCATTCCAGCATCCCCATGGTAACATGATCAAAATTCAGACACATGACAACTGACTCATATTTATGATTATTACAGTATCCTGGGGTAAAGTGTTTCCCTGTTGCGACCTTCTGACAAGCGAAGTCAGTGGAGAAGCCAGATTCACTTAACAACCGCATTACTAACTTAACAAGTGCAGTGATTCACTTAACAACTGTGGCAAGAAAGATCATAAAAAGGGTAAAATACACTTAGAAAATGTCTCGCTTAGCAACAGAAATTTTAGGTTCAATTGTGGTTGTAAGTCGAGGACTACCTGTATTATAGTTGTGAGTCACCCAGAGTTCTGCTATTAAGATGGGTAGCTATACAGGAATTTAAAATATTGTAAATTAAATAAATAAATCTCCTCTTTAATATGATTTTTTTCCTAAATTAAAAATATCAAGATGCTCCAGTCTTTTCTTGTAAGACAGAAAAGTTTCTAGACCAAGGCAGGACCAAACTCATAGTCCCTTGGTTTCTAGCCTGGAGCCTTAATCACTACACCAGACTGGTTCTCTTGTGCTTACTGTATTTCTATATTTCTATATTTTTGTATTCTTATTGCATCTTTTGAGTGCTGCTGGTGCCATGTTTAGACCCCTTCTTGGTTAGGGAAACATCTGCAGGGCTGATGTGAGGACTATTTGGGATACCTGGTGGATAAAATCACTTGGATTCATGCTCAGTTGGATTCCAGTTGTGCGGCTCTTATGAAATTGGGTTCAACAATCTTGGGTTGTTATTTGGGAGGAATTCCATCCTGTTAGTCCTGAAGTAGATGACAAGGTACTTGGCCCTGTGAGTGTGTTCTAGATCTATGCCTGTCCTGGTTGGACAAAGCTTTCAGAGAGGATACGTTCCTGTATGAGTATCTCCATATAGTAAATGCTTCCCTTGCAGAGGAGACAGTTCTACCACCTCTAAATACTCTCAAGGTAGGCACGTTTGCCTTTCTTCATTTGAAACAATGTCATCTTGAAAACCTGGAGGTGTGCCTTTTCCAGTGAAGTGCCTGCCCCCTGGAAAATTCAATTGCCAACATATCGTTAACCCAACCCTATTGGCTTTCTACTGTTCATAAACTCAGTAAAAACCTTGCTTGAAACATGGATGCTTCAACCAGGATAATTTGAGTTCTAGTGCAAAGGAATACAACAAATATGAGCCCCTGATCTCCAATTAATAATTGTTCCTTGTTTTTAGCTGTATTGTTTGGTTTTTTTAAAAAAAAATGTTTTTGTTCTGTTTATTGTACACAGACCACAGTAGCATAGTTCAAGTTGTACAGCTCTATATTGTAAATAATTTAGATACATATATACCTAAAGTATTATTTGGAATTGTTATTTGAACATACGTCCAAAATTAATTCCATAGGACTATATCATATGAAATGTAATGGAAATACATAGTTTGGCACATTGGATTCTCCAATTTTATTTTTCTGGAAGACACTATTTTTGAAAGCTAACAACTTTCAATTCTCAGTTTACTATTATATATAAATAGGTGAGGTACAGTATAAACTAGCAGTGATAACCAAGATAAAATAAGTAGGGCTTCACAAAGAACATGATTAATTACATGGTGTTTTTTTTTTCACCAGAAAATGCAGTGATCATCACTATTCATAACATCAAAAGAGACTTTTTCAACTCATGGCAAATTAAAAATGAAAAGTATCAGTGCCTACTTGCTTAATTGCTATACATTCACTTCTATTGCTACTGAGCTTTATGCTGAATTCCCATACTGTTTGAAAGATTTTTATTTGCAGGGGAAATAAAAATGGGAAGAGCTGCTAGAAAAATATAATGCTGGCTTAGAGAGAACCTGGTTTGATTCATCTGCATTTTGATCTACTTTTATTTATAGAAGACTGCAGTTACCTACTTATTACAGAGGGTAGCTAACAGAAAATACTTTCGCTTTTCCAATGCAGAGTATCCAATTATTATTTTCCCCTACCTACTGTGCCATCAGTACCATATCCTATGCTTTCAAAGGTCCTCCATCAATGGAAAGAAAGCAGGTGGCTCTCTTTTGTACTGCTGGACGCTCTCAAGTACTCATAGCTGGAAGTGATTGGAATAGCTCAGCAACAAAAGAGGCATTTTTCCACATTCACCTGCTAGCTAGTACTCCAGATAAGACAGTCAGTTCCAAAAGAGATTTTCACACCATTGATTTCTTGCATCCAGCAATCTAGAGGAGGTCATCAGTAGGAAATGACATTCTTTTCATGCTGTTGGGCGTTCTCAACTACCATCAACCACCATCAGGTCATCAGCCTTTGGGGAAGTCCAGAGGCATGGAAAAAGCTTTTTCAAATCTTTGGTTTCTCTCAGCTGCATTCAAAAGGCCTTTTGAATAGTCAGGAGAAAGCTTCAAGCTAGCTACCTTCAGCACATGCAATGGGATGGCTGCAGTCAATAGCAGAGGGGTGTCAAACTCCCATCGTCAGGGCGGCATCACGTGATATATCAGGACTTTTTCCCCCTATGCTAAACTGGGTGTGGGCGTGGCCAGCACGTGACTCATCCGGCCTGCAGGCTGGGAGTTTGACAGCCCTGCAATAGCATAACAACTCAGCTTACATTGGAGCTGCCCAACTGCAGGAGAAGGCTCTTTCCAAACTTCTCCAGCTCTGTGGGAGAAAGCTTGGATTGTTTTTGAAGCAAGGGAGATGATTGCTTCATGATGGTTCACTCAGAAAGCACCTTTATGAATATGAAGATTTTCACAAGTCCACCCTACAAGCCTGATGAAGGCTGCACTAATAAATATTTGAAAGAATATTTTTGGTTTCTATCAAAACAGCTGAAAAGAAAACTGCCCTTGAAAAGGGCAACCCTTCCTGAGCTACAGAGTGACCAACTCAGAGGGTTGCTTCCTAATTATCAGGAAGGCCAGCATAATTCAGACCTTCAGTCTCTTGGATGTGGTAAATTTGGAATACCTAATCCAGGTTGCATGTTTCCCATATTCTTTTGTGTACTCCCTTTCTCAAGAATCTACAAAGTTTTGGCAGAAAACCACTGAATAATACAGCATGATTTAGCATTTTTCTCCAGAAAAAGAAATGTCTTCAACAAATATAGCATAGTTTTTTTAATGTAAATCTATCCAAGAAAGGGGCAATTCATAGGTATTTGTTTCCAATTATAATAGTACCAAAATGACAAACTGTGAAATCAGAATGCTAGCGCCACCCATTTGCACACATGATGGTGAGACGCATACTTCATGATTTCCCCTCTTGGCCCAAAACTTTCAGTTTTTAAGTCCCCAGCTTGAAATGCCCAGCCCCTGAAGCTTGAAATACATAAACAGAACAGCAGAAATGCTGAATACTCAACTTTTGCCCAAAGATAAATGGAGTTTGCAACTCATCTGATTTGTGTCAGCTTATATATCTCAACAGATGGCAACATACCATTTATCTCAAAAAAAGACAAGCAGATTTAGGCTTCATTAATTAAATGGCAGATCCCACCAAAAATTTCAGGACTGTATAATATATATGGAAGAGTTGGAACAGATGTCTTGGAAAAAGGAACTGGCAAACCTCTACTGTTGCTAACAAAACATCATGGACGTGACCATGAACTTAGGAAAAGTTGAACTCAACAGGAGGCAGACTTTACCTTTCACTATGAATTGTATAAAATTAGGACAAAGAGAAATTATCTCCCATTATAGGTAGGCCTCAACTTACCTGTTCATTTAGTGACCATTCAACGTTACAACAGCACTGAACAAAGTAACTTTTAACCATTTTGCACACTTGTGACCATTGCAGCATCCTTATGACCATGCGATTTACATTCGGGTGCTTGATAACTGACTCACATTTATGACGGTTGCAGTATCCCCGGTCATGTTATCCCCTTTTGGAACCTTCTGACAAGCAAAGTCAATGGGGAAACCAGATTCACTTAACAACCATATTACTAATTTAACAAATGCAGTGATTCACTTAGCAAACATGGTAAGAAAAGTTGTAAAATGGGGCAAAATTCACTTAACGAATTTCTCACTTAACAACATAAATCTTGGACTCAATTGTGATCGTAAGTCGAGGATTACCTGTAGTTGCAAAATACTGAATTCACATTCAGAATAGAAAAGTATCCATTCGGGAGACAATTTTGCCACTGTGAAATATGCCAACAGAGCCCCAACGTAAGCATAAAATATCAGTATGAAATTAAAGCCTAAGCTAACAGTTATGGCCAAACTACTGACAAAAGTAAAACACTGATTAAAAGAGCTGTGGCATAATCAGATATAAATGTGTTTAACCTTCCACCAAGTAACCCAAGCTTTTCATTACAATGTGTACATATAATCTTGTTTTGCCTTTCATTTGCCATGCTATTAACAGTTGTAATTAAACAGAAAAATAAAGTAAAACAAAGTATGAACTCTATGCTGTCTTGATAAATAGCTTGAAATGTGCTGTATTTGGGTACAAGATTCAGTCTTGTTTCTGAGATTGTACTACGGGAGCGGGGTGCGGTATTCAACAACACAACTTCTGTAAGCAGAGGGGTTCATTAGTGGAGAAAGCAGAACTTAAATAGTTAGGGAAAAAATGGCTGAATTAAGCCTTTTCTTTTCCCTTCTTTTAACAGAAGTGATTCTCAAAAGATTAAAAGTAGGTTAGGGAAACAATAAAACAGCTATGTTTCTAGTGTCTACCTGACAAAAGCTTTTGTGGCAGTGAATAATTACATGAAAATCACTTCCTTTCCACCTCTCTTTGGGATTTCTATGAGTTGCTAAGCAGTTCCTCTCCTACATTCTGCTAATGTTACTTACAGACACCAATGAATGGAACACATTCATTATGGGAAAGGGAGAGAAGGACCTAAGTACTCAAGTTTTGTTGTTGTTGTTGTTGATTCGTTGCTGCCTCTAGAAATAAGCACCATGGCTAAGAATACTTTACACACATTGAAATGGTAATTTGTCCAGGCATGTTGAGTAGAAACCAACTTCTAGCTTAAATGAAGCAAAACAATTCTTGAAGAAAAGCCACACTTGTATCATGTTTCTGTGGTGCCAACCAATGTAGAAAGTCAGCTACCAAAGCAAGGGATACTTCTTATTTTGGGGAAATACTTTACATACATTTCCCCCTTTTCCTTTATTCATGAGGAATATAGTTGACCTATATTTTCACATTTAGTTGACAATAGTTTTTGGCTTATGTTATGTTGTACTGAGAATGGATACTGATAGATCTGATTGTTTTTCATGACAACCACTGTTTTACAGAGAAATTAGGAAAAAAACAATCTACAAGTGTTTGGAAGTTTCAGTATAGTTCAGTTATACTGTAGATAGATAGAATTCTTTATTGGCCAAGTGTGATTCAACACCCAAGGAATTTGTCTCCAGTGCATATACTCTCAGTGAATATACAAACAATGACATGATATATCATAGATCATAGTGGAAATCATTAATCGTAAGATACAAGTGATAATCATAGATAACAATAGGAGAAGATAGCAGGAAAGATGAGAAGATGAGAAAGATAAAAAGATAAGAAAGATGAGATGATGAGGATACTAGCAATACAGCCTTCATGGGTAAATATCTTTAGGCCTAAGACAGTGCTGTGGGAACTAGGTGTTCATCAGGGTGATGGCACAGGGGGGAAACTATTTTTGTGTCTAATTGTATTTGCATGCAATGCCCTATAGCAGCACCCAGAGGGGAGAAGTTGAAATAGTTTATGTCCAGAATCTGTAGATATTTTCTCAGCCCTCTTTCTGGTTCATGCAGTGTACAGATCCTTAATGGAAGGCAGGCTGGTTGCAGTTGTTTTTTCTGCAGCTCTAACTATCCATTGAAGTTGTACCTGTCCTGTTTGGTTGCTGTGCGAAACCAGTTATTGAGGTACAGATGACAGACTCAATAATTCCTCTATACAACTCTATCAGCAGATCCTTGGGTAAGCTTTCTGAGTTGATGCAGAAAGAACATTCTTTGTTGTGCCTTTTTAATGATGGTTCTAGTTTTGGTGTCCATTTAAAGTCCTTGTAGATAATACAACCTAGAAATTTGAACATCTCTATTGTTGATACTGTGTTGCCTGATATTGTAAGACGGAATGTGACAACTCACTGCAGCCCACTCACCATGGTCAACTCGCCACAGCCAATTTGCCATTGGACACCTTGTTGTGGGACAATTCAACAATTCAATTTAATTATTTAAAATAATTTTAAAAATATTTTAATTTTTGTCATTCACATTTCATTTTGTCTCTCCTTTGGCATCCTTTCTTTAATTATTCTATTCCACTATTTCTTCAGTATTAGTGTAACTCTTGCCCCATGGCCAGTTGTCCTGTGGCAAATTGGCTATGGTCAGTGGTCCTATGGCCAGTTGGCTGCAGTGAGTCAGCCGTAGCAAGTTGGCTGTGGTGAGTTGGCTGTGAGGAGTTGACCGTGGTGAGTTGAGTGTGGCAAGTTGTCGTTAGACCAGTCGTAAGAGGTGGTAGAATAGAGAGCCTCTTCTAAAATCTACTATGATCTCTACAGTTTTAAGAGTGTTCAACTCCAGATTATTCCATCTTAAAATTCTCATTCCAATAACCTTTAACTGGGAGAAATTTCGCACTGTGGGACCAAGTCTTTTCAACCATGTACCTAAAATGCACTAACTTCCAGAATCCATGACTTGTGGAATTGAAATTTGGTAAATTTTACAAAACATTTTATGACATAAAATTGTTATAAAGCATGTTTGACATAATACAAAATATCATAAGCACTTCTGATGTTTGACTGTGCTATACAGTTCAACATGGGATATTTCAAGACAGACATATCTCTGAATATCTGCCTGAATTTTTAAGAACTGTACAATAGAACCAGGATGGTGCGACATTCCATGTGAAATAGTTCCATCATATTGCTTCTCTCTAGCTCCAGTCCAGTTTAGCCAGTCTGATAGCCAATATCAAATAATATGAATATAAAGATGGTTCATCTCCTAATTAGACAAACATTTTCATCTAAGTACATTAAGTTAAACAAGATTTTGCCCTTTGATGAAAGAACATATTTGGTGATTTCTTAAATACAATTATTTGAAATCAATCTCACACAAATATACTTGGAACCAGAATTAATTATGCTGGTATTAGATTTGGAATAAATGGAATCTAAGAAATTCACTGATTTCTATAGGTCTGTTGTCAATGTAGATCGCCAGTTTAGAATAGAGGTTAAGGAATCAGGCCAGAAACCAGGACATCCCGAGTTCTAGTCCTGCCTTAGGCACAATGCCACCCAGATGATGTTTTGACAAGTAGTCCTAGGAAACAGGCAATAGCAAACCACTTCTGAAATCTTACCAAGAAAATTGCAGGGACTAGTTGCCAGGAGTCAAAACTGATTCAAAGGCAACAAAACAACAATACAGCTGTCAGTGTAGCAAAGTCTTATTACAACTCTTAAGCACCTTATTTTCTTTTGGTAAAAATAACTTGTCCTAGCCAATGTCAAAACTTACACAATCTGAACATTCTTTTTTATTTACTGCTTTGTTTTTGGGTTGGGCTACATTAAAGCAGAATAAAGGAAAAAGACAAAATACAATAAACTTGTCTATAAATTCTTATAGCATATCCCCATAGCTTCAAAAATAGTTATGTATGTTGATCTTAAGAAAACATCAGGTATAAGAATGGGGGGGGGGACATGCAGTGTGGCTACTATAGCATGCCAAGTAATGGATATATGGAAATCCTAATTACTGTATTATAAGAATGAAACAATGGTATAAAATTAGTCTCTAAGTTATAAATTAACTTTTTAGTTTAATGTTCATGTTTGCCTCATTACTTAGGAAGATTATGAAGAAGTATTTCAATAAAACTTCACATAATTCACAATAGGTTAGCTTGTATCTTTTTTTATATCAGTCTTTTCTGGTAGCTGCAGACCATCTTGTCATCAATTTGAGGAATGAGGAAAGCTGAAGGCCAATTAGGTAAAGGTAAAGATTCCCCTCGCACATCTGTGCTAGTCGTTCCCAACTCTAGGGGGCGGTGCTCATCTCCATTTCAAAGCCGAAGAGCCAGCAACGTTTGAAGTTGTCTCTGTAGTCATGTGGCCAGCATGACTAAACGCCAAAGGTGAACGGAATGCTGTTACCTTCCCACCAAGGGTGGTCCCTATTTTTCTACTTGCATTTTTACATACTTTCGTACTGCTAGGTTGGCAGAAGCTGAGACAAGTAACGGGAGCTCACTCCATTACGCGGCGCTAGGGATTCGAACCACCGAACTCCCGACTTTTCTGATCGACAAGCTTAGCCACTGAGCCACCACATCCCAAACTGAAGGCCAATCACATCTGTAAAAAAAACATGCTGGCCATTCAGTTGGTAAACAAAAGATTTCTGAGTGTTGGGCTGATAGAACATTAGCTAGAAGTTTTTCTATGCCCCAAAAGAATTCATCTTCATGTGCTCTCAGCAGTTTGGACAGAAGGACTATTTAACTATGGAATTTTAGCAAAAATAACACTTTCATATCAGAGTAGAGAAACGGGATACTGAAAAATGGATCATTGGTTGGTCCTTTCCTCATTCATCTATGTAAACTAAACTTCTGCCTGCAAGGATTCTTAGGAACTTGCATCAACAAAGATATTGCAGTTTTGTGTAAAGAGAGCTCATGAAAAAAGGCTTTAGTGTTTAACCTCTAATCATGTTTCAGCAATATGGAGGTGTTGCTGTGTAACTGTTATCAGTAATCTACTAGGAATAGAGATAGAAGGTTGGATAGATAAATAGACAGGTACATGTCAACAATGTCTTTTTTCTCCCTGCTGAAGTCCAGCAGGTTTACTATATGCTTACTATTTGAGGAGTTCGTAGTATGTGCTGATTTCCCCCCCAGTACTTCATCTAAACCTCTAAAACCAAATATTCATTTTAAACAATCTGAACTATTCCTCTGGGGAAAACAAATCTGAGACTGGATTAGCTCTAGAATCACTGATCTGTTTTGACAGGCAAGTGACCTTAATAAGAATGTTCTGACTGCCTGATAAAAATTTAAAGGAGTACCAGAACATAGCAAAAATATTATATAGTCTGATATATACACTTGGCTATATAATACACTTGGCAAGTGTATCACTCACTTTGTTCAACACACACACACACACACACACTTTAGAGCTGATCATGGTTAAAAAGCTATAACACTGACACAGATCCTAGACTATAGAGTATGCAGTAGAATTGTAAACAAACTGAGCAATTAATTGCAAAAAACAAACAAACTATTAAGTGCTCACAAAGAAAATTTGTGCCCAACCCAAAATGAATCCTGCAACAGTATCCTGGGACATGTATATTTGCCTTCATTCGTGAAATTTGTCTCCTTTTGCAAATCATGTTGCATTAATTTGTTACATCTCTTTAACTCTTAAAATAAAACAAACCTTCTTTCTGCCACAGCCCCTCGAATATTGGTATTATGTTACACCTAGTCCTTCTCTTCATTAATGTAGACATTCCCAGTTTTTACAACCGTACATCATACAGTTTAGCCTCCAGGCTCCTAACCATATCTGTTGCTCAATTCTTTCTTTTTCAATATCTCATCAACTCCATCTAACCACACAGTTTCATGGCTTGCCTTCCTCTCAGCCCATTAATATATATTGCCAGGGCCACTGAGAGTATTATGAAGTGCTGGAACAAGACTAATATGGGCCTTCTCACCTACACATGGACACATAAATCAATAATGTCATAATTGTACATTTATTAATTATATTCAAACATGCCGATGCACTGTTCTGCATGTGTCTTCTTCTCCATGCAACTCATGATCCGCACCGGCTTAAATAGGTGCCCAGAGGCTCCACCCCGGGCTGCATTTTCTATGTTCACGCCTTCTTCTTTTGATTTCACCATACACTTCTATAGTATCCCATTCCCCTTATTTCAATTTATATTTGTATTTTTCTTGCTATATGCAACTCTAATTAGTAAGCAGGCTCTTACATATTAGGTGTCTGGTTGGTGATGCATCTTCTAACATTCATTCTCTATAATAGCCCATATACTACTTTAACCTGAGTAAGCCTTCATCTAGATTAGGGGTGTCAAACTGGCGGCACACGGGCCAGATGTGTCACGCGTAAGCCATGCACACCCTAGCTCTGCAAATGGGAAAACCATAACAAAACATCACATGATGGTAACGTGATGCCATGAGTTTGACACCCAAGATCTAGATTATCAAGGGGGAAATTGCTTGCTGGCCTAGTACTCTTGGGAGGTGAAGGGAATCAAAGCGAAGACATGCTGCTTGTCTCTGGCAGTACTGATGCTTTGAAATACTCTCCCAAGCGATATCAGACTAGTCCCCTCTCAGGCAATTTTTAAATTAATGTTAAAAACTGAGCTCTTTCAGAGAGAGTTCATGATTGAAATTATTCTTTTTCAATTTTGTCCTTATGATTGTTGTGAATGAATCAATGGCCTATGATTTTGTGATATAAATTTAACATATTTTATGCTGAATATAACAAAGAAACCTATATGCGGGTCAAGAAGCAACAGTGAGACCTGGACACAGACTCACTGATTGGTTCAAAATTGAGAAAGGAGTTCGGCAAGCCTGTGTACTGTCGCCTTGTCTATTTAACTTATATGCAGAGCACATCATGAGAAAGGCGGAGCTGGATGAATCATAAATTGGAATTAAGATTGCAGGGAGAAATATCAACAATCTCAGATATGCAGATGATATCACTCTAATGGCAGAAAGCGAAGAGGAACTGAAGAGCCTCTTGATGCGGGTGAAGGA